>JANSTW010027118.1:0-15378 GCA_027564275.1 Diadocidia ferruginosa | reverse complement strand
GGATGGTTAAATATAAACTAACGATCGGATAGTTATATTAACCATATTACTTATTGGAGCCAAAACAACTATCCAAAAGGTTAAATTTTATGAGTTTTCTCATAAATTCTACACTCTTGGTTTCTCTGTGTATAAATAGAATCTTCCTAATTACAGATCTTGATAGCTTTTAAAACCACCTTTCATTTGATTTATGACTATTGGCTATATTACACTGGCTTATTAAATGATCAGATTCCTGATGTGTAAAATACTTCTAAGATACCATATTTTTGCCTGATACCCAACAAAACAACCTTTCGCATGATGTATGACACATATACTTATATAAAAGGATCCTACGCATTAGACATATATTTTTTTGCATATTAAATTGAAATATTGATACTTTAAATTTTCGATTTCAGTACAAAAAAATTACTGCAAACTACCGGCGGGTGATGCCATATGGCATCAAAACTTTGTGGGAGTTGAGTGAGTGTAATTGAAAATCTGTGAATGCAAAAACTATTTGTTAGTCATTAATAACAATATCTGAAAGTTTCATTTTAAAATTCTACTTTTTGACCTTCCGCGGTGATAGGGTTAAGCAAACAATGCGATTTATATATATATACCTATATTATAATAATATATGCAGGTCTCTATATTATATAGTTAATTATTATTTGTAATTAGTTCTTTAGAGAGATAAAAGAGATTATAGCATCTGTCAGTACCCACGTCTCCTCTATTTTGTCTTCATCGCATAGTGTTAATTGTAGAATGTAGATATAGAAAGGAGCGTTGTTATGCGACCTCCGAGAAGCGATGGTTTTTACCGTCGTCTTAACTAGCTTAAGTTTTTTTTTTTTTATTGTAAACCTTGTAAAGTAAAGTCGTTTTTTTTCTCTTTTTTTAAATAAAGATTTTGTGTTTAAAAAATTATACAAGAAAATCGTATTTTCATTCCGATGGACATCGGATTTTGATCCGCTTAACCCGATTGCCCCTATCAAGATGTATTTTACTAAACAATAATTCTTACTTGTGAAGCGGTTGGTCTCCCAACAATTTTCGACATTTCTTTAGGAACCATTGATTCTATTCCAGTCATTAAAACAGATGCACCTAGAAATTTATTGAGCAATGCACGAGCCTCTCTATCATCTGATGAATCCCCATCCTGTTGAACTATATAGATATATTGTCAATTATTTTTTATTTTTTATTATAAAGCAAAGTTTCCATACCATTATCTGCATTTCTCATCCGGGTCAAAACATCTTGAACACCTGACACCTTTGTATTGCTATTTAAAAACGATCTTGTTATTGATTGATTTTCCGACGATCTTGTACTATGTTCAATATCATCATCACTGTCAATCAAAGTTCGGGATGAACAATGAACTTCAATATCACATTCATCAAAATCTTCAGATCCAGAGCGAAGACTAGATGCACCTAAATTATATTTTTTGGGTTAATTTATTATAATCCATTTATGATAAGGTTTTCTTTATATTACCTGGAGTTGATTCTCTACTTGAATAACCTCTTGATCTTAAAATTAGTCCAGCTTTGGGATATGACGAAGTGGAGGCATGTTTTACTTTATCATTAGATTCATTTTGAATAAATTTTTCAGTTATTTCTTTAACAGAACCTCTGCGAACTACTTTTGTTTTATTTGTCGTAGTAGATGTAGATGTGTCAAGAAAAGAATTTTCAATATTCTACAATAATTAGAAATTTTAAATAAAGCTCTATAAAATAATTAAAATTAAAATATAAACCTCATATCGGTCTCCAATAGTTTCGTTAAACGATTCACTTGTTATTTCCCTCAAAGATTTTTTAGTATTTTCTAATGAAGAATTATTTGTTTTGACAAAATGTTTTAAATTGTCTGGATCACTTGAATAATGTGTTGTAGTTCTACTACAGACTGGTGTGTTTCCATTTTCAGAATATGCAGTTTCTCGAACAATGGTTCCAGATACTAGAAAAAAATATATGTTACAAAATTATACTATTTCTGTCGTATGAAAGTAAGTATATGGCTTGATAAAAAATGAAATTAAATACCTTTTGTTATTGGCTGTGACTTCTTTTTTAGTGCCCGTAAACCAAAAACTGGTTGACCGTCGTCATCGATTGGTCCAATACCATAGCTAGACGTAACACAACAATCATCATCTACATCTTTTAAAGTTTTTTGTCTTTGAATTTTAGTGGTGGAATCCGTTGGTTTAGCAGATCTTGTAGTTTTCGATTCTGATCCTTTTTTCAGAATGTTTTTGGTTGTCCATATTGGCTTATTATCGTCATTTTCTTCAGATTTCATTTTTGATACCGGTTTTTGACTCGGCCCACGATTTCTTATATTACTCAAATTTTCATGTGTTTTTTCATTTATACTTTCGGAATTTCTATTAATTTCTTGACTTTTTACACTATGGATAGATTTTGTAGTATAATCAATTTCGTGTGTCGTATGAGAGACTCGACTAGGACTAGATTTTGTATTTTTGTCTTTTTCCTGCTGTATAGGCTTGGCTGTACTTGGCTTTTCAACCAATTTTCTTGATAATTTATAATCTTTTTCTGTTACATTTAAACCATCATTTTTCATTAATTTATTAAATGTAGTATTTTCATTTTGTTGATTTTTTCGTACAATTCTTATTTGTGATCTTATTCTACGTCGTTGCTCATAACCAACAACTGTTTCCAACATTTTCTCTAATAATTCCAATTCATATATTTCTTCGATATGAGGAATATCACTACAACTACTTTTTCGTCGAGGATGTGATAATTGTGAATCGGTACGTTTAAGTTCAACTCCAAATTTAACACTGCTCTTAGGATTACCTTCAAAAGTCGTATCGCTACAAGATTCAGAATCTAATGCTGTTTTTCTTATATGAGATTTATTAAGTTCAATTGAATCACGCCGAATGTGTTCCAGGGAAGCTAATGTGTGATTCATATATGATGGTTTATCTGATGTAGAAACTTCTTCTCGAATTTCTGGCGTTTTATCAGTGGTGATATAAGAATTTTTTCTAATAAATATTGGCTCTTCAACTTCAACTAAAGTTGGAGAATATTCTTGACTATCACTATTTTGCGATAGTTGTCTTATCGGTGTAGCCCTTGAAAAGTTTCCATTATCCAATTCCAGTTTAGTAGCAGAGATACGTCTTTCAAATAAATCTTTATTTGATGCAACTTTGTCACGCATGTAGACTGGTGTTATTTCCAAGTTTATTTTTGATGTATCGGACAATTTTGGTGTAGATTCTCGGGAAAATGTGTGGGGTTCTTCAGGTTCGGTAATTCTTTTGTAAACGCCAATATCTGTGTGTATATATATTTTTTTTAAATAAGTTATAATTTTATTACATATAATAACCTTCAATTAAGTTAACCCTTTCCAACGGCAATTATTTTTACTGATCAGAACAATTTTTTTTAAATATTTATATATTAGAGAGTTAAAAGGATGTTTTATTTGGTTAATTTTATTTATTGTACACAAAAATTTGTACACATAAGGGTTAAAAACTATTGTTTCCTTAATTATTATAAATAAATAAAAATATTTTTTTATGTATACCTACAATATATTGCACACTAATACGTTCGAAGGGTTAAACTTAAACTTTTAATTAAAAAAAACTAAAAATTATAAAGAAATAAATTGCCAACCTGTTAATTTTACATCTTTGTTTGAATCACGAGATCGACGGTCTTCCCAAATTGACGGTCGTGACAAAATATCACGTTGCTTTGGTAAGGTTTTGTCAACACTTTCAAAAACCGCTTTAGCCTTCTTAATTACTTCTGCACTACGAAGTATTGTATTTGATGGTGGACTAAAATCCTTTGTTTGATTTGGCACATAACGATCGGTAACTTTTTTTCTTGGTTCATTTATAGGAGAACTTAATACTGATGAGGCTTCCACCTGATTACATGAAGTTTTAGTTTTGCTTTTAAATTGGGCATCTGCTGATTGCAAAGAATTTTTTCGTGAGGTAGCTTTATTATTATTGTCTGGCTTTTCTAAAACTTGTGATTCAATATTGTTATTCTGATTTTCTGATTTATACATATCAGAAATAGTTGATCTTGAGATCCCCCTATCAGTCCCTGCAACTAATTTTTCTTCTAATTTGTTTTGTTTTCTTGATACTTGACGTTCAATATTAGCAACTAATAAGGGAGATTTTTGAGGAAATGTAGCTGTTAATTTTTCAGCTGTCGAAATAAATTTATTAACTTTATCTGATACACTAAGTAAACAATCATCAGTTTGAAGTGTTTCATCGATATCTTCAAGGCTTTTTTGTGATGTTCTTTTGGCCGGTTCATCAGAAGATGATTTTGGTTTTATTGAATTTTCAGCTGTTTTCAAAAACTTTGTAACTTTATCGGTTACACTTAAAAGACATTGATCATTTTCAATATTGTCATTTATATTTGATTTTTCTGGTTTAAATGGAGTGGATGCTCTTGTTTTCTTTGTTTGTTCAGCAGTTGACATAAAGTGTGCTACCTTTTTATTAACAATGAAAGCTTTATTCTCGACTTCTTTCTTATTTGTAGTTGGAGTACGTTTGCTAGTTTCTTCAGCACTCACGAACTTTAATACTTTATCCTGAACACTTAAAAGAGAATCATCCATTCGTTGTGATTCATTTATATCTTCAAATATTGCTTGATCAACTAAACTCGTTGTTTTTATTTTGTTTTGTTTGTTTGCATCGACGATTGTTGGAACCATTTCTTCATTTTCACTTTCAACTTCAAAGTCCGATGAGCTTTGGGTAACATTTATATTTTCATCAAAAACTTCGGAAATGTGACAACATTCTTTCGAATTTTGCTCAAATTTGGGTATATTATTAATTGCTGACTTTCTTTTGGGAACATCGTCCGGTTCAAGAACAGTATCCGGATACCTTGGTTTACCTGTATCTTCTTCTGGTGAAACAGGAGTTGGTATTATACGATTTGGCGTAGGCTCTCTGGATGATTTAGCCAATTGAATATCTATAATGATGTTTTCCATATTCTCATTGTTCAGAGTGTTGGTAGTAGTTAAGTTAATTGTTTTTGTTGTTACACATTTTGTTGGACGGTGTTTTGAATCAGTTCTTTTTAAAGAACTATTAGACGTATCTATTTCTGGTTTCGATCGTTTACGCATTGTGCTGTATTGACGATTCGATGTCGTTTTCAAAACAGCATCACTTGTAGATCTTGATATTTTTAAATCCTTATCAACTTTAGTAGATCGATATACTGGTGCAGAATCTTTTCGTTCGGTTATTGGAAATTTTCTAGTCATTTTACTTTTATATGAATTTGTTTCAATTGTTTCATTATCTGATTCAATATCCTGATCCACAGAGTAATCAAGAGGTTTTCGCACATTATTTTTTATTTTATTATCGATATTTTTTCTTGTTTTATTAGTTTCAACATCCAATGATTTAGATTTTAGTTTATCTGTATTATTCTGCGAAGATAAAATAATTTTTGCAGACGTTATATGTTTACGATCTTCATTTGAAGATTTGTTGACTTCGTTCATTGTTTTTGTTATGTCTTTATTCTCCTTTATTGGTTTTGATGAAGCCCTAAACGTTTTCAAGAAATAAATTTAAATTAATAAATATTTTTATACGAATAATAAATTTAATTAATTACCTTAATGTTGTTACACTTGATTTTTTTGATTCTTCAGTTTCGATTGTTTTTTTACGCACCATATTTTTTGCATCACAACTATATTTGCGTGCATTTGGCTCAAATTGTTTGTCATCCTTATTTGACTGAGTTTTTTTAATTGTAACTTCTTTAACATCAAACAATGGTTCTGACTTTTGGCTTATTTTTATTTCTGACGTGAATTGTTCGGATGCATTCTTTGAATCGATTGGCTTTTGTTTTAAAACACTTCTAGTAGCTGAAATACTCTTAGGTCCAGTTAAATCTGATGATAATTTTCTTTTAGTTACGTTTGAAGAAATGTCACATGTTTTCTCGCTTGTAATGAAATCTTCGGTTAATTTAGTATTTTTATCTGTATGCCGGTCTTTTAATTTATTAAAATCAATATTTTTTTTAACTTCTCTCGGTTTGTTGGCTTGATCTTTCGATTTTTCAGGACTGGTTTCCTTAGACGTTGTCACTAATTGTGGTAAAACATTTGTATTCCCAATTTTTTCATTTCTGTCGATTGTCGATTGTTTAGTTTTTATGTCTTCGCGAATAATATCATTTGATACATTTTCAATAATAAATTCTTCTACATTTGACATGTCTTTTTCTTGCCTTATCGGCGATAGATCATTTTTTTTGTTTGTTGGTTGATCAATAAATTTGGGGTTTTGAATAAATAATTTATCTTTATGGTCAGATTCAGTTTGAACCACAGATTTAGTTTTCAACTCTTTTTTTTGTTCGTTTATTTTATTTTTATCCGATCTATCTAAACAGTAAGTATCCTTATTATTTTGAAATTCATATGAATTTTTCATTTTAATACTATCCCTATCATTTTCTTTACTAAAAACATCGATTATATTCTCAGGTCTTTGGAAATCGACAGTGTCTCGTTCAATAACCTCAAAAGCAACATATTTGTCAGATTTCGTAGAATTTTCCCTTTCTGAAATGTCCTCCTCTTTTTCAGTAGACGGAATTCTCATACCCAACATACTTGCGCATCGTTCTTCATACGTTTCACTCCGGTTAAATAACGGACGAATGTTCTTTTCAATATATTTTGCGCTGCTCGAAGATTGTGCTGCATCATTATTTAAACAAAATGAAGTTCCTGATTTGTTGTCGTTTTCCGGTAATTTGTCAGTTTGTGTTTCATATGGAACGGATAGCATTGCGCCATCATGCGAATCCTCACTTTTTTCAATTTTATTGTCAATAGTGGTTGAAAGTTTGTTTTGTTCAGTAAACATTTTTGACGCCTGTTCAATTTTTTTGTCCTTAGACTCCAGATTTGTAACAAAGGAAGAATTCGTTCTCTCAAAATCTGCATCTAGGTCATATTCGGACTGTTGAGCTTTCTGTTTTCGCAATGATTTACGTGAACTAAGAATATTTTCCGTAGTATTACTAGGCGATAGTTGACGACGTTGGTTATTAGTTTGTCGATGTGAAAAACGTTCTTCTTTTTGATCAACATTTTTCTTAGAAGTTTTTGATTGAAATTCTGATGATGATTTATATTGAACTTGTTCACCTATATGTCTTTGATAAGATTCAGTAGGCCGTTCATATCCAGGTATATCCACTGATTTTTCATTATCCCTAAATGATTCCGATTGATACATTTGTGGTGTTGCATCATATTCCGTACTGTTTTTCTTAGGTTGTCTTTCGGGTGATGTTGATTTTGTATTATTAGTTTTATCTACGATAGTTTCGCTTGAATTGACACTATCGTCAGTTGTCAGTTTGGAGAGCACATCCTTTGATTTTCTTCTTGGCGAGATACTGCCATCGGAATCTGTAGATGGTTTTTTAGCAGAGTCTGTTCGATCCTTAGTAATAGTACGAGAACTGATTCTACTGGTTTCAGAAAAACTGGAACTAAGAAGCTCACGTTCTGCAGAATTTTTACGAACAGATGATGTACTAGATCGAAATGATCGTCCATTATCTTTGTTTACTGGCGGCGAAACAGATCTTAATGATTTAGCAAATGCTTCATGGGTTGGTATATGATCTATACTAATTTTGGTATTAGTTTGTATCGTTTTCGAGTCCGTACTATGAATAATGTCATTATCAAATTTTTGATCAGTTGTGGTATGTCTTTTCAATGGCTCAATTTTTTGTTCTGTCTGAAAATGTTTTTCATCAGTGTTATAAACATTTTCATTACTCAAATCTTTTTTTACAATTTTATGATGATCTTGACCTTCATATTTACTTGTCAAATTTGATTTAAGCAATATAGTATCCTCATGTTCTTTATTATATCCACTGTCTTCTTGAACAGTATTAGAAACGTCTTTTTGAACGAAATTTGTGTTTATTCTTTCATGTTGAGTTTTATTACTTACACTTCGACTGTTCTGTTTTGGATCATTTAAATCCAATTTCTCATTTGATATTATTTCATTTTCTAAAACAGTTGTGTTATCACCTAAAATATATTCAACACGGTTACGTTGTGCACGATCTTCGGTCACAACATGGGATGCAGATGAATGTTTCTTTTTTGAAGAAGTGGTCCAACTTTTCGATGAAGCTGCTCGTGTTTCATATTTTGTAGTTGTAACAGTACTGCCATCTGAAAGGGTTTTTGTTTCGGTAATTACTTTTGTATGTGGATCTGGATAATCAACAGTTCTGGATATTAATTGTCCCGGCAGTGAAGCTAAATATTCAGTTTCTTGTTGTATTTTTCTTGTATCTACTGATGATGTTGTAGAACTAGTTGAGTTTCTTCTAAGCTCTTTTACACAATTTTGATTCGTAACAATTTCACTTGTTTCATTTGCATTAAAATAATTTTGATTAGATTCATCATAAAGATGTCGTTTCGAAGGTTCGTTGTTTAGTGTAGTCGTATTGTCTGATGGTGAATTTTGGGCAGATAATTTTGCAGAATTTAGCATTTCGTCAAAATCTTTTATAACTTCATTATGGTATTCCCCATTCGATGTTCTATATTGTGAAGTAACTGTTTTTGATGATGAAGTTGTATTAGTTGTACTTTCAACTCGTCCATTGTTTTCATCTCCACCAACTGTATTTTCTATAACAACCGTGTTTGATGTGTGACCAGAACTGGATGTCATATTTTTATTATCTCCATCGTAAGTAACTGTTTTTAATTGTTCATTTCTTCCACTAAAGGATGTTTGGCCACCAGGGATATCTTGGACAGCCGAAGTTGTTGCTAAACTACTAGTTTTTTGTGTTTTACCATCTGGAGTGAGTTCAGTGGAAGTAACAATATTCCATTCACTTGCATTTGGTACAGAATATTTTAAATCTCTACAAAATAAAAACTCAGTATTATATAAAAAGATACTTAGAAAAGCAAGATATATACCTTGTTGGACTTTCTGAATCACGAATTTCTTTTGTTTTGAAACTTTGAAAACTTTGATCTGCCAACGATTCACCATGACTTGGCGTTAATGGTGATTTGGAAAGAACAATTCCGGCATCCATGTCGCCCGTATAAAAATCACGTAATCGCTCTTCACGCAATTTGTACATATGAGCTCTTATCTCTTTTTTACGGCCAAAGTCTTCAGACTGTTGCCACTGAAATAATAATCAAAATTCAAAATAAATTATGCATATTATATTAATTTTTTTACTTCCATTTATAAAAAATTTAAAAAAATAAAAAAATATATTAACTGTCCCTGCTATATATTTTTTTTTTCTTTACTTAATTAGGTTCGAAAAGAACAAATTAAAAATGAGTTTCTTTAAAAAAAATAAAAGCGAATTGCGGGTGAACTAATCAAAATTTAATTTTGCTTCATCCTGGGAGTGTCGAATCTGTCTTAATTAAAACAAATATTTTTTTTAAATTATTTCGACATAATTTGATCCCTTTACCCAGTCCAAAGGGAGCGAGCACAATTTTTTTTATTGAGGATTTTCAAAATCTGAGAGAATCCTCTTAAATCTTGTATTATAATGGTAATGATATGATAATGTGTACAGTTTAGCCCAAAATATATGCACAAAATATTTTATCTATATTTTCATTTAATTAAAGACAACATAAAATGAACACGAGAAATTCGCTTGAAAGTTGTTTACCAACTTTAAATTAACTAATTTAAAAAAAAATCATTTAACTTGTCAATAAAAAAAAATTTGAAATTTATTGACAAATTATCATAAAAAAGAACTATAAAAATCAAATATAGTCGAACTAATTTAAATACAAAATTAAAAATATAGTTTCTTGTATTTATTGAGACTTAATTAACTATATATGGGTGTTTTTACATAAATACATATAATTTATAGGTACACTATTTAAATCGTTTGGGTATATATGTTAAGTTTAAGCAACAAATGATCGAATTTCAATTCAATCTTATACAAGAATAAACAAAATTTTCTATAGAGTTGAATGCAGGAAATTTCATAAAAATATTAAATTATTGAATATTTTAGTTTGGGTCAATAAATGAAAAAATTAAAAAAAAAATATTGAATATTAGTTTTAGTTAATTTTTTATTTCAATTAAAAAACTAGATAGATTTTAATTTTATTTGATAAAAAGAAAACAAATATTTATTATTATATATATGAAAATGAAATATATAATTTTTTTTTTCATTCATTGTTATAAGTGTTTTCTTATTTTAATTCAGTAAAAGTAACCAACAATGCATATTGCATATATATTATATATCGATAAAATATATATACCTCAATAAGTCAATAAGAAAAGAAGATGCACTTTTATTAAAACAAGTTTCAATTTAATGAATACAAATGGATTTATAAATTACATTGATCAATAAAACAAAAAACTTAAAATTCAATTCGATGGAAAATAACAATATTTTGCACTTTATAAAGAATTAATAAAAGAAACTGCGTTTAAGAAAATATTATATATATGGACCAGTCAAGCACCAAAAATCAACTGAACTTCATATTGAATGAATACCAAGAAAAGATGTTTTAAAAAATGTTCTATGTCCATATATAAATATTTTTTTTATATAAAATTTTATAATAATTGTTGATGCTTGTATATACCACATAAAAAGTATAAAACTATAAAGTCTATAAGACTAAGGCGCAATATTAATTAATATAAATGTGTGGTTTAATATTTAAAAAAACGCGTATTATTAATGATGGTAAGATTATATACTTTATCTTCCTCAGAATATATAGTTAGTAAAGTATCCTTTAATAATCGTTTTATTGGTTTGAAAGTGGGATTTTACTCAAGTATGAAAAGTGTTTGGTTTTAATTTACCTATCCTACTATATTTATATGGATTAACAAAATTTTCCTAAACAAAAAAATCAACTATGTGTATTTTATAAAATTTAAATTATTATCGATGAATCATTATAAATATTATAAAACAGATTTTCTCATATTTTATTTATAATTTTTAATATTTTTTTATTAACATAAAGAATATATTATTGTAACCGTATCGTTGTATTTATTGTGTGGGTATTTATTTGCGCTTATTTACGTAAATTATAATATTTTATAAACTTCTTATTAAGCTATTAAAAATAAAGGTTAAATAAAAACTATATTCACTTATATATGCTAAAGAAATAAGAATATTGCAGAAAGCAATTGTTCTTATTTTTTAATTTATAAGATTGATCTATACGAAAGGATAATACTGTTTTTATGTTCTTATTTTTAGCATCACCACTTAACCAAATCGCATTATGACATCTTTAAAATGGCCCTATTACACCAGTCAAAAGGTGTGTTTTTTGCTAAATAATTTTCTACAATATGAGGCTTTCAGTATATTTTTATAATGTTATTTTGCATAATATATCAAAAACTCCCAAAAACCCCAATCCAGGAACATCAGTTTTTGTGCCAAAAACCGTCCGCAATCTTATTTTTTGTAGGACATTTATCGGTAATGCATATCTTTCTAATTTATTCTAGTATATCTAATCCCATTTAACTATCCAACATAGCCAATAACACTTCCCTTCATTATGTTCAAGTTTGTCACGATAATTCTACAGTTTCTCTTTCTCGTCAGACGTTTTCAATGCAATTTTTAATGTTAAGTCTAATGCTATTGGCCTTGATGGCATATCTCTTTCTTTCATTAAACTTATTCTTCCAGTCATATTTCCATATTTAACCCATATTTTCAATTTTATACTTATACTTCTTCTTTTTTCTTTATATCCATCACAGTGGAAGTAGGCTAACATTTTACCAGTCCACAAAAAAGCAGAACGCATAAGCTTAAAGACTTTAGAAGTTCAGACCGGTAACTAGTATACTGTCATCGGTCTCCAAAGCATTCGAAATAATAGTTAAAAAACAAATCGTCCCATATTCGTCTATAATAATAAACTGCTTGTTGATTTTCAATCTGGATTCAGACTACCAGGAATTGATTCGAAATGGTGTTGTATAAACATATTTGGACGATCTCGTTATACGTAAGATTTTGTAAGGATTGCATTACAATTACCGTTGACACAGTTATTAAGGAAAGATGGTAAATTTAAATTTGAAAATATTTTAATAGAAGATCCAGTTTTTTTTTCGATATGGCGCAATAACAGAAATATACGTACTTATGCAAGTAAACATAGTTATGGTGTTGATTTGTTACAAGTGTGTGATATGAAGATGGCAAGTTACAATAGTGCCAGTGATAGTGATAAGCATTTAAATATAAATTAACATTTCAAAAATGCAGTTTGGAATTGATCTGAAGTTTAAAAAAAAATTGTTGTACCATATACAAAATTATAAAAGTAAAGCAGAATAAATGATATGATGTTATGAAATTCTGAAATTTTAAAGGTGCTAAATTAACATCTACATTTGCAGATTTCATGAATGCTCAGAATGCAATAAATTCATACATACATATACATATACCTATCTGCTTTATATTTAAAGTATTTTTTTGTATTTTAATAAAATCTTAAAATCATCAATTAATTATATTAGAGTAAATTTTTTTTTGCAATAATTTATTATGTAGAATAACTCTAAAAAAAACTTGTATTTCGGTATACCTGCGTGGTTATTTACATCTACATATACTTGAAAAACCTTTTTTTGTTTATTAACTATTTAATTTTGACTTATTTACTTGTTATTTATAATTAATTTTTAACATTAGAGATAAGAAACAGGTTATACAATTAAAGAAATTTATAAAAACAAATCAAATGAAAAAAAAAACAGATTCATTTTTCATATTGTATAGTGTATAGTATATAGTTTAACTCTACATTTTTAGGATGTCGTTCGCGGATAGTTTCATAAATAAACTAAAAAACTTTTAGAGTTATTTGAGCTTTCAAATATTTTATTAGACACTTTTTCATTTTATTTGATATTATCGCAACTTTTTTATAGATATCGCAATTTTTTTTTAATATCATATTGCAAAATTTTTGAATAGAGATTGAAGTTTCACTAAATTATTATTTCTTGTTAGTATAAATAAATTAAATGCCAACAACTTTTAATTACCTCTATAAATTAAGTTCTGCATAATTAACGACTTTAAAGGTTCTTATATATCTATATGTCTGCGTGCTTTTATATCCAAATTAAATAGATTGTATCCTGTGACTTCTTATTTTATTCAATATATTATTTGTATATCGCTTTATATAATATAGTTAAATAAATTTAATTAAGTTTCTTGTATATTTACAAAAGCTTTTTATTTTACTGTAGTACTAAGATTGTTTCTGTAAAAAGCATAGTTTGTCCTGGCTGCTACTTCAAAAACCATCAAATTATAGAATATTTTATTTTTTTGTTTAATTTAATTTTTTAAAGAATTTATGGACACAGTAAATGGGTTGTGTGTTTTTGCATCACAATATATATTTTTATTCAGATAATAAAAAATATTTATACTTATCAACCTACTCAAAATATTGCTTTTAGTTATATTATTTTGCTAAACCGACTATTATAAATATCTATACTATTATATATATCGCTACTTCCAACTAATAACATCATAACTTGAATTATGGAGAAAATGAATTATTGCATACAGGGTTGTTCGCTGAAAAAATCTTCATATCGTGTCAAAATTGAATCTTTTTGACGAAATGACATCAAAAAGTATGTTTGTTTTTGATTTTCGAAAAATGCGAAAATTTCTCAATACAAATATATTTTTTCTAATTAATTTGAACAATGAAAAACAATGATTAAAACAATATTTTGGAAAAACTCGTGTTAAATTATATTGTTTAGTTTTTAAATGCGAACGAATAAAAAAAAAACGAAAAACTTAAAATTGCTCTCCTGAAAAGTAGCTTTTTCCGAGTTAGGATCTTATTGCATGGAAGTAGCGATATATGATATATTAGTTAGTATGAGAATGTTCTTATTAATAATAATAACTATTTTTATTTACTTATTATTTTATTCTTGTTGCGGGGAATCAGTGTTACAGCTCCATTCATTATTTCATTAAATGAATTATAATTTTGTTGGCTGCGGTTGGTATATAAATAAATATTACGTTTCAAGATATATATAGTATATATAGTTTCTCAGTGTTATTTACTTATATATATAACCTGCAGTATGACACTGTATGCTATATATGACGTCATTGCTTTGTGCTTGTGGAGTTCGATCTGACCACGGATTTTTGTCCAACTATAAATAGGCTATCACCTTTCATTCTTTATTTTTATAGGTGTTTATATTAAATAGCAAATGCTTATGGTTTTAAGGTTCATCTATTGTTTCACCAACAGATAGGGTTCTTCACAATTTATGCTAAAATTCGTGAAATATTTAAAACTTACCATACGTCGCAAAAGATCTTCATCTCTAATTGAAGTTATTTCAGCTACTTCTGAAGCCATTCCGAGGACTTATGTTAATGTCTGTAAAAATGAAATAAATTTGTTATTAATAAAATGTTAATTTAAAAATATGAATGGTGAAGTATATATAGTAATATCGAAGTATTTTGTTTACCTGGGAACTACAGTAGAGCAACTTGTTGCGCAACTTTTTTCCTTTTTACCTTTTTAGCTTGGTCCATGAAGTAAAAAATTTATATTGAGATTAATATTTACTTGTATGTATCCTCATTTTTTAGTTTTAGTTCTTTACGCTAATATACAGCGCTAAATTTGACCGATTTTTACAAAAATGTACTTCCACAATATGTTCGACAAACGCATTTAACAATTTTGTAAGAAAAATGGTCGAATCTTGTGCTGTAAAATAGTATAATGACTTATGACCTAAAACTCGAAGGTACGTGGATCGAGCTAGAGATGCAAAAAGAAAAAAAGTTCCTCTAGTGTAGTTCCCAGCTTAAGGATATAATAAAAATGTTGATATAGTTTTTAAATTTAACGCCTCAAACATTGTTAGAACTCTAATAAAATTAGTGTTTTTTGTACAATAATCATACAAATGCATAAAATGCTCATTTTATTAGAGTTCTAACAATGTTTGAGGCGGTAAAACTCAGAAACTATTAGAAATATCGAGAAATGAATCATGATATTATTTATTTAGAATCTAATAAGCTTTCAAAATCTAAACAATAAAATCTGTTAACATTATCACACGAAAGTGTGGAAAAAACTTTTATTTATATTGACCTCTGTTCAAAATAATAAGAACACGAAGAA
>JANSTW010027007.1:0-15382 GCA_027564275.1 Diadocidia ferruginosa | reverse complement strand
AACAAAACCACCAAGTGCAACCGCAAAGAAATATAACAACGAACTATTTATAACAATTTTGATAATTTTCCACCACATCGACAACCCCCCGTACAAACATTTTCCACACACATTTTCACGCATGAGATTGTTGTTGATTGTAAAAAAAAAGAAAATGTGCGTTGCAGCTGATTTTACTACACACGCTCGTGGAAAATTGAGTGGAAAATTTTGGTATATATTCCATCCGGAGAGCACACACTAAAGAAAAACTATAAAGAAAAATTCGTATACTAAACGTCGGTAAAGCCAATATATGAATGAAAAGTCTCGGTTGTAGCCAAAATATTCGAAAAAAGCACAACAAAATTGTTCAATAGAATTTCTATATATATAGTTGGTGGGTTGTGGGCCGGGTTGCCGGTTCCGTTGAGGGGTGGGTGATGCGGACAGAGCTTTTATACGCGTAAATTGACCAGATTTAGAACATATTAGAGCCAACCGCATAGACATACGACTCATACAACACTACTGAGCTATACTAAACTTTGACTACAAACAAAATAGCCGCTGGTCAATTGCTGCTTTTCTCTCCCAAAAATAAAGTTTTCCTTCTTTGTCGCAGTAGCGAGTTGGTAAAATGAAATTTTAGCTCAAACGTTTAACTGAAAAAACAACAATATATAGTGGATGGTTTATCACTAAAGTCCAAAATATTTTTCTTATTAATACGAATATTTTTCCAATCCAAAGACATTTACCAGTTTCACAAAATATTTTATTGTACAAAAATAATTGTGGAATTTAGGGATAAAATATGAAGAAATTATGACTTAATATTTTTTATCACGAAAATCCTAAAAATATTCTTTTTTTATTTTGAAATAATTTTTCAATCGAAAGAAATGATCGTTCATTACAAATATTTTATTATACAAAATTAATTAGGACCTTAGTGATAAAACAGCTAAGGAATTATGACTCCAATTATGTTTAATCACGAAAGTTCTAAAAATTGTATTAATTAATTTTTTGAAAATAATTTTTTAATTAAAGTTTCACAAAATATTTTATTATAAAAAAATTAGGACCTTAGTGGTAAATCGCCTAAGGTGTTATGACACCAATTATGTTTTATCACGAAAATCCTTAAAATTGTATTAATTAATTTTTTGAAAATAATTTTTTAATTAAAGTTTCACAAAATATTTTATTACAAAAAAATTAGAACCTTAGTGGTAAAACACCTAAGGCGTTATGACACCAATTATGTTTAATCACTAAAGTCCTAATAATGTTCCTAATTAAT
Organism: Diadocidia ferruginosa; assembly: GCA_027564275.1. NCBI lineage: Eukaryota > Metazoa > Arthropoda > Insecta > Diptera > Diadocidiidae > Diadocidia > Diadocidia ferruginosa. The sequence goes on along the minus strand of JANSTW010027007.1, from coordinate 14,094 downwards.
ATTTGGGAATAATTTTTCGATCCAAAGACATTTACACTTTCACAAAATATTTGTTGTAAAAATAATTGTGGACTTTGGGGTTTAAACATTAAAAGAGCAATGACTCAAACTATGTTTTATCACTAAAGTCCTAAATATTTTCCTAATTTTATTATTAAAAAATGACGAACAGTGAAACTGTGTTTTTTATCACAAACGTCCTTAAATCGAAACTTATATTATAAGGACGCGTATATTTGTTTGGATGATAGCAACCCTCAGCATATTGTTTTTTGGTTTTGTCTATAACCCCCTAAATTCACAAAGTCCAAATTCGCCACTGCTTTGCTATGTGTAGTACATACAAGATAGACTATATAAGTGTGTGGTTTATGCTATAATAATAATGTGTCTAATCTATATTTATAGAAAATCGGTTGTTGTGAAGAGCCTAGCCGCTCTATAAATAGTTGTTTTCTTTATAGAACTTCGTACATATATTTTGTATAAAAGAGTATCAAATTTTCGTTAAAAAAAACTTTCACTAAATTACGGCCAGTGTGGTAAATAAAGGTAACCCACAGAATTTTTTTTTTGGTTGTGACAATTTTATAAAAAACTTAATGAAACTTCAGTTTCTTGCACTCATTCCAAAGCAGTCGAGTTTTGTGTGAGTAGTTTGACGAGAATTTAATGAAATGGTCAAGTTTTGAATGAAACTTAACGAATATTTGGTGAAATCGTCAAGTTTTCAATGAAATTTAACGAGAATTTAATGAAATCGTCAAGTTTAAAAAAAATTGATAAAATCGTCAAATTTTTAATTTGCAATAATTTGTTAAAATCTTTATCTAATTTACCGTGATATTGATGAAATATTAGTATTCAATTCATAACTTAACGAAAATTTAATGAATTCGTCGAGTTTTCAATGAAATTTAACGAAAATTTATTGAAATTGATTCTCATCAATAAAAAAAATGTAGAAAAATCAAACATTTTGTTGGTTAATCTCTGTTACGTCAATTGCGCCATCAATAACAAAAGCCCACATAACGCGTGCACATAGCTTTTGTTGCGTCACACCTCTCAGAATAAAAAGAAAAACAAATGAAAGTATTTTGGCGCCTGAGCTTTTTTTAAAGCTGCCGAGTAAAAGTAGAGTAAAAATTCAAGATTTGTTGAAAGCTGTTTTCTATATATTTACAAATTCTTATTAAATCAAGTTGAGTTACAGTGTGACGAAAGACAATAAAATGTTTTTATTAGATCACAGCAATAAAAAATATTTTTTTGCACTAAAATTTAACGTCCGTTTTGTGCAGCACAATATTGCGACAATTGCAATTTAATTTTATTACAATTCTACTTTATGGTATAGTAGTAGGTGGAAAGATCTATAACTGCTAGTGGTTAGTGTCGTCGGTCTATGTTTAAGAGATTGTGGGTTTTCGATTAATTTTTCTCAACTTTATAAGCCTTTCATTCGCTGCTATCAAATATCGTCGTAAGTCCACCTGTTGACCTGTATGATAAAGTTGCGTGCAGGCGATCGCGACTTTCAAGGTTAATTATTTTTTTTTAGGCTAAAAAACTATTCACAAATTTCATAACGAAAATTTAATCGCATCTAAAAGCTCTGCGTAAAAAAAACTCTATTATTTGTGTGTAGGTAATAAATAACGTTATCAATTAAATAATTAAAATGCCAGCACAAAATTACCCGGAAACTTTTTAATTGAAAGACGACGCAACGATTAAAATTGTTGAGAGTTTTTTTGTTGCTGCTGCTTTATACTAATTACTATGGACGATTCCCTGTGCACTTGCACAAACCGATAAATTTATATTCAATAGTAAGTTTTGATACTTGTGGTTCATGGTATACAATTTTCTAAATTAATTTAATTAGTATAACAAATGTTAGAAATTTGCCAACTTAATATTTTTTATTTATAGACCGAAAGTAAGAGAATTTTTAATTTAAAAAAAATTTTGACATTTCTGTCTCCTTTCGTCTTTTACGACCCCTTCAAGGGTTGCAAATTTTTCAAGGTTTCTGAATTTTCACGTCGCTCTTGATAGTCGAAATTAAAAAAATATTTTTTTGTAAATTTCAAAACTACACAGTCGATTTTTATGCAAAATTTCAAGTATGCATCAGCAAAACTGACGCTGTACCAAGCAAAAATAGGGTGGGTCAAAATTTTCGTCCACTATTTGCTAGGGATTTTTCAAAAAAAATATTTTTTTTTTAAATTATTTTTTTCGAATATATTTAAATGCATAATTATTTATCATAGAATTCGATGTTCTACACATGCAATTTTTGAGAGATTAGCATGAACCGCTTGGTCGGAATAGAGTTAATAAGAATATTGTATATAAGAATTTTTTCAGAGTTTTTGCACACGATTTTCTAAATTAATTTAATTAGTATGGAAAATTTTGGGAAATGTCTAACTTATCATTTTTTATTTGTAGACCGAAGGTTAGAGGATTTTTAAATTTAAAAAAATTTGGACATTTTTGTCTCCTTCCGCCTTTTACGGCCCCTTCGAGGGTTGCAAATTTTTCAGGGTTTCTGAATTTTAACGTCCTTCTTGATAGTCAAAATTTGAAAAATACATTTTTTTAAATTTAAAAACAATAAGCTTGATTTTTGTACAAAATTTCAAGTATGCATCAGCAAAACTGACGCTGTACCAAGCAAAAATAGAGTGGGTCAAAATTTTCAACCACTATTTGCTAGGGATTTTTCAATAAAAATATTTTTTTCGAATATATTTAAATGCATAATTATTTATCATCGAACTCTATGTTCTACACATGCCATTTTTGAGAGTCTAGCATGAACCGCTTGGTCGGAATAGGGTTAATAAGAATATTGTATATAAGAATTTTTTCAAAGTTTTTGTACACGATTTTCTAAATAAATTTAATTAGTATGGGAAATTTTCGAAATTTGCCAACTTATCATTTTTAATTTGTAGACCGATGGTTAGAGAATTTTTAAATTTAAAAAAATTTGAACATTTCTGTCTCCTTCAAATTCGCCAACTTATCATTTTTTGTATGTAGATCGAAGGTTATCGAATTTTTAAGTGGACATATCTGTCCATTTGCGCCTTTTACGACCCCTTCAAAGACTGACCTTTCTAGAGGTTTATTTTTTTTTTAAATTTTTTTTTTTTAACTATTTGCTACGACTCTGATTTTTGAGTGAATGTTTCAAGTTTGTAACTCAGCGAAAATGACGAAACTTTAAAAAATTAAAATTAACTGTCAGTTGGCCAGACCTCGTGCATCTTCTCGTATTGCAGATAAAAAATTTTATGTGTTTTTTTTTTTCATTCATCGTCGCATGAACAAATAATAATTAAAAAATATTTACAACAACACTATATATGTTAAGCTTATAGCAGAAGCACTTCCACAAAGTATATAGCAACAACAAAAATCATAAAATCCAACTAACTAAATATACGAAGATTTCATGATGTTAATTATTTAATTTAATATTTTTTGAAATCCGCGCTCTAAATTTTGTATAATAATTATGGCTTTTGTACATCATTTTACACGTTTCTTTTAATTAATTAATTTAAGCGAATTAATTGAGACGAAAATTATTATAATTGGATGCCCGCAATAAGAGAATAATTGCTGTTGAGAAGCAGCGGCGGCATTACCTATAGGTCCGATGGGGCCTTGCTCCACCTGTTTAAACTAAGAAAAAATATATTATTTTATTTATTATTTGCTTGTAATAAGGTCCAGTTGCGTTCGGTCCAATAAATGTATTTTTGAGAGAAAAATATATTTGTAATGCTTTACACAGAGCACTTCAATTTTCATTTTCATGTAATAAAACCTTACAAATGTTTTTATCGCAATTTGTTATCGTTAAATTAACTTAAATCTTCCGATCGAACGAATTATAAAATTTATTGATGTTCATGTTAGAACTGCTTCCGGACAATTATCTGCAAATTTGCTGCTTTTGCTTTCCTTAGCTAGCCTTTAGGTTACTTTAAAACATTTTTTTCCATCCAAAGCGCCAAAAAATAAATAGAAAACAAATTTGTTTAGATTATAAATTAAATTAATTTTATTTTTATTAAACAGCATGCCCGCATAATATAACAAATTGCTTATCAGCGTTGATAATTTCGCATTAAATTTATTGAGCTTGAGCTATAAGGTTTTAACTAATTAAAAAAAAATTGGTAATCTTCTCGCTATTAATAATTTTATTCGTTAATTTTTTTAAATCAAGAGATGCGTACAACTAAACAAGATTATCTATAATATATAGAATTAATTAAAATTTAAATTTATGTGTTTTTTTTCGTTTCTTGTGGTTTTAAAAAGGCAATTTTTTTGCTAATTGAAGACTAGCAATGTTTTTGCTAGACTTGCCACTGTAACCAACCAACCAACTAGCTGAAATTAACTGAAACATGCCTGATTGCAAAGAGTTTCTAGTTTACCATATGAAAATTGGCATCCCTTGTGGAAAGAGGTTTGTAATGCATCATAAATTGCGGAATATCGAGAAATTTAAGCTAATTTTTTTTAGGAAACCCGAATTAATCTCGTACAGAAAAACGTCTTACTGAAAACCCGATAATTTTAAAGAATTTCTTTGACTTTTCTCATAAAAAATGGCATCCCTTGTGGGGAAAATTTACAGCTGTGCATTTTCCATAATATACAGCTAACAAAAGAGCTGACAAATGGTGTATTTGTTGGTATAACTGAAAATGCGATGATTTTAAAGAATTTCTTAGACCTATACCTCATGAAAAATGGCATCCCTTGTGGGGAAAATTTACAGCTGTGTATATCTGGCAAAAATATCGATATCTTGATAACTATTCATATATTTTTTTCATAATTTGCATTTGGAGAAGTAAGGAGTACAAAAGGTCTCAAATACTCTGGAAATAATTATATCTGGCAACCATCGTCATTCTCCTCGTCCACAAAACAGCATACTACACAGTTATAAATTAATTAATTAATCAATAAACTAAAAATAAATGTACTTTTAAATACAAACCAATAATATATTATCGCGTCGATAATTTAATTATTATATTTTCTTTTTGTAATAAAAACAAGCACCCCGAACCACCCGTCCCCGACTTTTTTATATAATAAACCCACAACGCGACCACCCCCCATACGCCCGCTCATTTATTCTAATAATAATAATTGTATGGCTTTACTTTTACATGTATGGAAAAAAAGAAAATTGTGGAACAATATACTACAAAAACAACAACAAAGGGCATGGAATTTTTTTTCCATTTACTTAAGAATTTTTGCGTTTTTTTTTGCTTTCGTTAATTAAAGCAATCCGTCGATCGATTGCTCCGCATCAGCTCCACTAATGAGTCACACAACACACCACACCACTCATATGTGTGTATGTTAAAAATATATTTTAGTTTTTCTATTTTATTATCATTAGAGCTGGTATAGTTTTTGGCGAGAAGGGTGAATATTATGCAGTAGATATTATATTGTGGAGACGAATGTTGCAGTTAGTGCAAGGGATGCCGTTTTTTATTTGTTTTATGATCAAAGGGATTTAATCTATTTGTTACTGATTTTTGGTTATAAAGCATGCATGAACTTTGCCTAATAATACATCGAATGCCTCCTTTATATTCAGTCCATTCTTTTGTCACGGATATTACATAGTATTTTTTTATGATTTACAGTAAACTGTTTAACAAATTAATATTTTTTTTTGTGAAATTTTAGAGTAAATTATCAGATAAGTAATTCGAAAATATTTAGTTTCTTGTGATAGCCATAAAAAACAAATTTAAACGGTGTCACGAAAATTACGAAATTTGAACACTATCATTCAGTATATTTAATTCAATTAATTATTTTTGCTTAGTTACTATTCATTAAAAAATTGTATGAAAATATTATAACTTATAAGCCTTAATTTAGGTCAAAATGGTCAAATTGCCGGGACCATTCTCATTTTATGATGCCCTGATGCAAAAAACTAGAAAATAAAAAATGTCCGTCCGTTCGTTTTTGCTATTAAACTGATTTTGCACAATTTGTATGTGGGTGAGTTTTTAATAGTCTCATACTCTAGGATTGCATTTGGGCTTGATAGGTCAAAGGAAAGGCAGGGCTCCCATACGATTTTCTTTGCTAAAAACGGCAGAAAAAATGAGCATACAGAAAAAGTTTTTTCTTATTAAACAGATTTGGCCCAATTTTAATAAGGGTGAGTTTTTAATAGTCTCATACTCTAGGTTTGCATATGATTTTTTTCCCTTGCAAGCTGGCTATCATATACAAAAAAAAATTAATATGCTTCCGCACACAGCAAATTTCGTCCGCTTCGTCACTGCTACATATACAATATGTATATAGGCTGTATGGTGGATATATAATTAAACTTAATACTTACCACCCCCAATACAAAACAAATGTGTGTGGAACAGAAAAAAAACTAGAACTAGAAAGAAAAGACTCACGGCTTCACGTTCACATATTATTATTATATGCGGAGTTTTTATTTCTAATTATACTTCATTCATTAAATAGAAGAGGTGGCCAGACTATCGGTTCGCGGAGAATGCAGATCCGTAAGATATGAGTAGTAACTATTTTTTTTTGTTATAGGGGGGGGGGAGCAAAACAGGTTTTTACTAAAAAATCAAAAATTTTACTAAAAAATCATTTTTTTACCAATTAATGCCCATAGGATCATTAATTTAAATAATATAAATCATAATAATTTACGAAAATTCGTGCTACTCTGAAAATAGGAAAAATGCAGAGAGATCGAAATAAATTATATTAAAAATTATCTTGGTTAATTAATTTATTGGTTTTCAATCCCTAATAACAATTAAAACCATAACATTTAATTAAAATTTGTTTCAACAACTAAACTACTCTAATACAGTCAGTGGGCCACGACCTGCGGTAATGGTGACCCAAATTTTCGAAATAAAAACAAATGTATCGGCTTGACATATCCAATAGAGTGACCATATACAGAGTAAAAACACAGTGTATAGACTCACTACATTCGTCCCCCCTTGGGTCATTACAGAAAAAAACGAAAACTTTTGAACAAGCGTATACGTCTATCTATACATATGACAACCGGGCTGCATACTCATATATATATATGTTTAATAAATGACATCACACATATGTTCGCTATATACATATGTTTTGTATACGAAGTTACATATGCGGTTTAATATGAAGAAAAAAACATCCACTAAATGGGGTTGCATTTTGCGGGTTGAAAATGTGTACGATAATTATTGAGTTAGATTGGGAGCAGGGGGAAATGGGGATTGTGGTGGTAAAAACTTAGTTAATTAAGGCAGCAACTGAAACGATCGATGTCCTAATGAGTCCGCATAAATGAACGTATATACATACGTATAGTGTGAGACATATGTGCGGAAGAAAGTGGGGCCGCCGTGGCGGAGTGGATAGTGGAATGGGCTAAGAGTTAATTTGTGTTTAAGAAAGTAGGTGCGATGGGTTGGTGTCTGTGTATAACTAAAAGAACAGTGTGTTCTTATGGGGTATGCAAGGGTGATTTTGTTGTTGTTGTTGCTATTTTTATATTTTTGCTTTTTCTTTTAATAAGCTTAAGAAGAAATAATTATTTTTTCCTGCACCACACACATATGCTGTATGTTTTTGTTTTAATTGAACATTTCGCTTGTGTATGTGTGTGTGTTGGCGAAAATTAATGAAATTTTCTTTTAATTGAATTTTATTTTTTCCTTATATATAATTTGTGTGGTTTTTTTTCAGATCTAAACTTGCCGATAGGGTTGCTCTCATATATGTTATTTCCGGTATTCATCTTATACTTTGAAGAATTGTACGTAGAACTTAAGCCCTTCTCTTTCTCTCTCAAAATGGTTGTCGATGAGAATGTAACGTTTAAAATGTATTAAATGAAATTTATAATTAAGTATTTGTCAGCTCAGTATACTCAGTATTGACAACTCAGTACTAAGTATTGATAATTAAGTATTCAGTATTGACAACTCAGTACTAAGTATTGATAATTAAGTACTCAGTATTTATAATTTAGTATTCAGTATTGATAACTTAGTATTGAGTATTGATAATTTAGTACTCAGTATTTATAATTTAGTATTCAGTATTGACAACAAAGTTTTTATACTTTAGTATTACGTATTCACAACTCAGTATTGATAATTTATAGTATTCAGTATTGACAACTGAGTACTTGGAAATGATAATTTAGTATTTAGTATTGACAAATCAGTACTAAGTATTAATAATAAGGTATTCAGTATTGACAACTGAGTACTAAGTATTGACAATTTAGTACTCAGTATTTATAATTTAGTATTAAGTATTGACAACTCAATTTTAATACTTAAGTATTCAGTATTCACAACTCAGTACTCAGAATTGATAATTTATTATTTAGTATTGATAACTCAGTACTCAGTATTGATAATTAAGTATTCACTATTGACAACTCAGTACTCAGGCTTGAAAACTCAGTACTCAGTATTGATAATTTGGTATTAAGTATTGATAACTCAATAGTTAGTATTAATAATTTAGTACTCAGTATTTATAATTTAGTATTAAGTATTGATAAATCAGTTTTTATACTTTAATATTCAGTATTCAATAATCACAACTCAGTACACAGTATTGATAATTTATAGTATTCAGTATTGACAACTGAGTACTTTAAAATGATAATTTAGTATTTAGTATTAACAACTCAGTACTCAGTATTGATAATTTAGTATTCAGTATTGATAACTAGTATTGAGTATTTATAATTTAGTACTCAGTTTTTATAATTTAGTATTCAGTATTGACAACTCAGTTTTGTATACTTTAGTATTCAGTATTCACAACTCAGTACTCAGTATTGATTATTTATAGTATTCAGTATTGACAACTGAGTACTTTGAAATGCTAATTTAGTATTCAGTATTGACAACTTAGTACTAAGATGTGTTAATTTAGTATTCATTATTGACAACTCAGTACTCAGTCTTAAAAACTCAGTACTCAGTATTGATAATTAAGTATTTAGTATTGACAACTCAATACTCTATATTGATAATTTGGTATTAAGTATTGATAACTCAGAACTGAGTATTGACAATTTAGTACTTAGTATTTTTAATTTAGTATTCAGTATTGACAACTCAGTTTTTATACTTTAGTATTCAGTATTCAGTATTCACAACTCAGTACTCAGGATTGATAATTAAATATTCAGTATTGATAATTTAGTACTAAGTATTGATAATTTAGTATTAAAAATAGACCACTTAGTGTTGACAATTGGATAATATTGGCAATACCGTATTCAGTGTTAATAATCCAGTACTCACGCTGTTGACATTTGCATCAATTTTTATCAATATTTAGTCTAAAACATTATAGACGCCTCAACTCTAAAAAAAAATTCAAATTCCAAAAATCTGTTTGCCTTTAGCTATGTGTTCAATATTGATGCTCTTACGTGTATTACGCATATTTTTCGTCAAATATTAAATTTCATTTTACTCGTATAATAACATCCCTTTATGTGTTTCTAAAATCAAACAAACAAAATTTCCTGGAAAATATACGCGTTTCAATCGACAAATCGCAGATACAACGTTATTTTGTCTATCTGATTGTGCACTCTATAGTCTATAGAACATTATATTTGGTAACAATGTTGTCTTAAAATGAATCTATAAGATATGTTAACGTCTTAAATTTTAAAATAATTTTTTTCTCTCTACTGAAAGTATAGGTAAGTGGAAAAAAAACATTTTTACGACTTTTTCTTATCAAAATCGTGTACTCGGCCTTTTCCATTTCAATTTAAAGCCTTAAAACATCAAAAGTTCATCCTAAACATTTTTTACTATAAAAATTCATTCAATAGTTTTTTACTTACTTTGATTACCGCAAGTAATAATTCTAAACTTGATATAGTTTGATTAGCAACTTGCAGCACATTAAATTTTGTTGCAACCTAAAACTGCAGCAAAATTGAAAAAAAAAATAACAAAATACAGTAAAAAAGCTTCTTTAACACAAAAATTCGCTTTTGAGGTTATGTTGTTGTTTACATAACAACTTTTTCACTCAAACGCATACACTTAATAAAGTATGGCACACACACACACAGTGCATTAAACAAAACAAAATAAATTTTGCGCCAAAAGTTGGGACATACATGACTGCATATCGTATAATAACACTTATACGCGGAGCTTAAAGCTCTCAGTGGAGCTTTTTAAGATTTTTAAAATTAAAATATTCTAAATAAAATTTCCCAAAATTGACAATCACAACAATTGGGTGTCATTTTTTAAATATTACAGCAACCAAAAAAAAAGGATTGTTATACTTTAACACGTCGTCGCGTATGCGAAATTTCAGAGAGTACGTTTGTTTTGAAAGTTGTTGGTGGATGGACAACTTACTAAAGTCGCGAATAAATGTACGTAAAAATATTTCAAAATCAACAAAAACCGAAATATTTATTATTGAATGAAAAATGTCTATATATACTAACGAACTCGACGAGCTATTTGCTCAGACTGTCGTAACACCAGAGACACAATCTCCATTGTGAAAATGTGCACAGAGGAAGAAGTAAAGGCAGCGGTATGGTAAAAACAGAGCAACAACAACCACACATAATATGGCATGTTGGAATAGTACGTAGTCTACTAGAGTATAGAACAACAGCATATAGTTATCATCAGCAGCAGCAACAACAAACCATGGCGGTTCTTCACATATATGCGTCCGCCGTCCACACATAATATTATAGTGAAGGAAAGATAATTTGGCTTATATGGGAAAAGTGGAAAAATTAATAGCAAGTCTCGTTTTTTTTTTATTGGGCAAGTCTACAGGCTCATGGGCTACCCCACATCTAGTCAAAAAGTGGTCAAAAAATGGTCAAAAACTGGTCAAAAGTCGGTTTCACATAGTCAAACAAACAAACTGGGACCCAAGAAGAAAAAACAAAGAGTCCATATTTGTTGGCTGTAATACCCGAAAATATTTACAATTTTGCTTGTTATAATACTAATAAGCAAACCTAATGTCTTAATTGGTCATATGCAACATATCAAATGAAAGGTCGTATAATATTCTATTAGTTTGTTACAAAATCCAAAAATAAAATTTTAATAGTTTTTATGTTATGACCATAATGAAAACAAAAACAATATTAAGTCAAAAACCGATCAAAAATCGTTTTCTTTTGGTCAAACTATTTGGTACTTTTTTTTTAGATGATACTTGGACCAAAACAAATTAAAAACAAAGAATCCATTTGTTATTATATGTTTTGCACAGATTGGTCTATATAGTGTAAACTGTCAAGAATAGATTAAATAAAAAAAAAATTTATTTGGTAGAAAAACCAGTCAAAAATCGTTTTCCAGTGGTCAAACTATTTAAGAATTTTTTTAGAAGATACTCTGGGTCAAAACAATTTAAAGACAGAGTCCATTTGTTATTATATGTTTTGCACAGATTGATCTATATCGTGTAAACTGTAAAGAATAGATAAATTAAATAAAAAAATAATTTAATTTAGTCAAAAACCGGTCAAAAATCTTTTTCCAGTGGTCAAACTATTTGGGATTTTTTGTTTTCGAGTAAAGTACACGATGATGATGATCCTATAGACATACTTAACCCAAAAACTAGACTCTTTTTATTCATTTTTCTACAAAAATATTCTAAATTTCCTCCACTAATATAGCCAATGTCCAGCAAACGGCGAGTATATGTGCGAGACTTAAAGCACACACAGTGGGAGCTTTATACTCTGCTTTATTTTTGCTTCTTTAGTATATGAACTATTTTTATGTTTATTTTTGTTGTTGTCGGTCTTTCTTAACTCGCAATGTTTTCTATATTTTATATCAGCTGAGCAAAACTCTTTATATTCCAATAATATGTGTTACGTATTATATTGAATCTATATACGTCATTGCATTTCTTATTCTATATTATATGTCGCGTCATATTTTCTGTATACCAACAACAAAAGCTTTAATAAGAAGCTTAAAGCTTGGAGTTTTTTTTGTTCTATTATACAAAAAATGATGCGTGCGTTTGTTTGATTGTTGATTTTTGTTTATTTTCTTTTTCCTTGAGTCAGGGACTTGTGATTTTGAAATATAATAAAAATACTTCTACCTTTCTGCTGGACGATCCTTTTATAGATTAACGTGAAATAGATTGTATTTTAAACGATTTAAATTTTAATTATAAGAAAATATTTTTTTCAAAGAGGGACCCTCTTTTCGTCGAGAGAGTTATTGCGGTGAAAGTCTTCTTTTAAAGTCACTCATCTTCAGAATATGTCATCTGAATCTTTAAGCAAAAAGTCAGACTTTTCTGGTAAAAGTTCGTTTTTTTCTTATGCGACCTTTTTTACCAATTCAGTCATTATCCAAAAAAAGATTCTAAAGTCACCTGTTATCATAATCAAAAAATCCGCTTTCTACTAAGTTACCTCCATCCCGCTAAAAATCTCCCTTTGTTACCTTAAAACTATCCATTTTCTCATACATATGTTTTCTTTGCTCGCATAAGTCACTCAATTCCTAAGAATTTATTTGTCTTCTCTGAAAATTCTTTAGCCAAAAATACAGACCTATATTCCCTAAAAAGAGCATTGCTTTTTGATTGATTTTAGATAGAATGTAAAAACAGTAAAAATAAACATGTTTGAAGGGTAAATTTTTTCTATATAGTTAGTTTATACTATAATGCCTTATCATAATATTATGCGCATAACTCTATAAGAATAGAAAGAGACTGAACGAAAAAAACGTGCGAGTGGTCGAAAGATTTTATTTGGAAAATTGATTTTTGCATTTGAGATAATTCGGTCTTAAGCGTTTTTTTTTTTGTATTTAATTTGATTTTTAAATAATTTTAAGATGAACCCTCTTCGTGCAAGTAACCTTCTCTTTCTTAAAAAAGTAGCTTTTTTCAATTGGTCAGCTGAATGCTTTCAAAATTCTACCAAAAAGTCACATTTTAAAAAGTCTGCTTTTATAATCACCACATATTCAACTTCCTTCTCCACTCGAAAGTAATTGAAATTCTTTCAATTTTCTTAACTCATCATCATCATCATCGTGTCCTTCACTCCAAAGCGAGGGAGCATAGGGACCATTTTACCCTTTTTCTATCTGATACCATGGCTTTCATTGACGACTATATCTTTGACTATACCAAAGGTGGAGTGTTGTCAGCAGCTCGCACTAGCCAATTTAATAGTGAACTTTAAAAAATTGTCTCAATGGTTCCCAATTTTTTGCATAAGAGTATTAAAAGGTCCATCACCACAGCACATCCTTATATTTACTATATAAGATCAAAAAGACGTGTAATTAGGAATCAAAGAATAGAGAAGAGGTTGTGATGCTGCCTGCGGTATATACTCCAAACAGTATTAAAGAAAAGTAGTTGCTTGGGTGGTGGTGGGTGGTCTTCATAGTGGTGTGAAATTACTTTTCTATAGACAAAGTTTATTATTAATTGGTTGACGTTGTTGTTGTTGTGGAATATTGCTCACTTTTCAGTTATAGCAATTGTTTTTTTTATTAAAAAGCCAATAATAATAATTAAAAAATTTCTGTTTTTTGAAAAAAAAACTAACTCCTTCGATTAAGATGAAAAAAATTAACGAATTGAACTGCTTTTATAGCAATCTCAATGTTTTCACATTTCCTAATGATTTCTAAACGAAATACAAAAATTGTAAAATAGTCAGAAATCAACGATTCCCTAACGAAGTCCTGGGATTCTAAAATAGTCAAAAAACAGACCAAAAAAAGTTTGGACTATACATGGGGAATTTTTTCAAAATTTAAAATCAACAGATTTTGATGAAAAAAATGGACGAATTAAACTGATTTCTATAGCAATCGCAATCTTTTGACATCCTCTAACGATTCCCTAACGAAGTCCTGGGATTCTAAAATAGTCAAAAACAGACCAAAAAAAGTGTGGACTATACATGGGGATTTTTTTCAAAATTTAAAATCAACAGATTTTGATGGAAAA
>JANSTW010026896.1:0-15384 GCA_027564275.1 Diadocidia ferruginosa | reverse complement strand
TTAATTAAAAATGTCGAAATTAAAAAAAATAGCTTCGTAGCTGTATTGAATAAAGATTATATTTTGTTTTTCCACTTTCATAACTAGAATCAGATAAGTATTTACAAAAAAAATTGAACCTAAAAATCGCGATTTTCTGATTTTTCACTAATAACTTGCCTTAAAGCTATTTCAAAGTTTTGAACATGGGAATAGGACTTTAATTTTTTTTTAAAGCTATATAATATATTAAATTCATATAACATACCAATTTAGTTATAGTTGATAAAATAAGGTAAAAATTCAATATGCAAGCTTACCTAGAAAAAATAGAAAAAAATAATTATTACAAAATATTTAAATTATGTGTATTTAATATTTATTTATTTTATTTATCTAATTATTATTATTTTTCAATGGACTTGTTGTCCTACTTAAACGAAGAAAAAAAAATCACAATTTCGATTCCATTCATTTTATCATCGGTGTTTTTTGTGACAGAAACGGTTTAAAAATGTCAACGGAAACTCTATGAATTGTTATAACTTATAACAAAAATAGATACGTACTTTATTTTCGTTCGACCAGTGTATGAATTCTATAAAAAATGAGATAAAAAATGAGAAAACTTTCCTCTTTTTTCCAATTTATTTTATTTTTTTGATTTATTCAATATATATCACTGTGGAATTGTTTATAAACTAGTCCCGAAAATTACCAATATCTCAAAATTGAGATATAAACTTTGTATACGCGGTAGGCAACTAACGTCCTAAAAAAAAGTTCTCTTTTTTATCTCTTTTTCTATAGAATTCATGCACACTGATTGATCATAAGCAGCATGTTGTTATTACAATATTTTATTGTATAGTTATAAAATGATTCTTCATCACTTAATTGGAATTAAGTTATGACACATATTTTATTCAAAAAATGATTACACACCTAAATAGTTTAGAGAAAAAAATCGTTTTACTCGCATTGGAAAAAGCCTTATCATAGTCCCGCTAATATACATACAAACATTTACATCAAAAAGTACACTCCGATGCATAAATTTCGTCTATATATATAGGAAAAATATGAAATTTTATATTTATATATTATAATATGCGTTATCTTAGAAAATATTATATATAAATTCAATTCATTGATAAGAATGAAAAAAAAATGTTTCACAAATACATGAGGCCTTTACACCTGACTGTATTTTTTACATATAGAC
Source organism: Diadocidia ferruginosa (assembly GCA_027564275.1). Lineage (NCBI taxonomy): Eukaryota > Metazoa > Arthropoda > Insecta > Diptera > Diadocidiidae > Diadocidia > Diadocidia ferruginosa. Next base: position 14,180 of record JANSTW010026896.1, on the reverse strand, counting down.
GATTCACCTGTGTGTAAAAATTTGTTTACTCAATTATTTATTTATGTTATCACCATGGATATCAGCGCATTTTTTATACGCTTATCTTGAAAATGTTATATTAGCCAACATATTATAAAGATAGCACCTTCCAATTCAAAAAGAAATACCACCAAAAAATACGATCACAACGAAATCTTATCTATTTATTGTTGATAAACTGAAGCGTAAAGACGTGTTTTTTCCACTCACTAAATTTCTTTAATACAAAATTAAAATAAAGAAATTAATTATTAAAAAAGATATTATAAATCAAAAGTGAACTTATCGAAATAATTTAACAACAAAAAATTACAAAAATGGTGTCTGTCGAAACAATTGGATCAATTTTTTTGAAAATCTTTAAATTGGTGAGATAATATAACGATACGAAATTGTTGTGTAAATTAAAAAAAAAATCAATTGGACTTTCTATATTATATGGCGACCTAGAAGATTCTAACTATATAGATAGAAAAATTACATAGTTGTTCTGAAGTTGTGAAATATTAAATAATTTTCCGCAATAAAAGAACTGAATAGAAAATTCACAATGGAAATACCGAACAAAAAAGGGTTTCAAACTATATACTAACCACACCTTATTAAAATTTATAAAAAAAAATATATTAATGAATATGGTGTGTTAAATATTGTTATGAAATGAAAAGTTTATACCTATAAAGAAAAATGTTGATTTTTTCCTTATCTTTTATGTGTGACGAAAAAAAAATATTATAAAAGTATATCAAGTGCGATATCAATATTATATTATATACATAGTTTGCTTATATACACTGAGCAAAAAAGGAAAAAAACCATGCGCCCTAAAATAGATATAATTTTTTTTATGTATATAAAATGAATCATCGATCAACAAATGAGTCAATCTAATTTGTTGACCCTAACAAATATTTAATACAATTAAATTTGTTATAGAATTATATACAAGTTTTTTTAACTTTGGTATATAGATTCTTTCTATCACCGGAACTTTTTATATTCTAATAATTCATCCGAATTATTTTTAGTTGAATATTCAATTTATTTGTTGTTGTACATGAAGTTATATCCATATAACATATTTCAGGCGATTCTAACTTCATCAGTAAAAGTTTTGTAAATAGTACTATACTCATGAAAATTTAAAACCTATACGAATAAAAAAAAATTCTTATACTAATGTATATTATTGTAATTTTCTTCTTTAAATCTCTATTAGAATATACAAAGTTGACCTTTAATCTATCTTAATCTATAAATTATCTATAAATTCTATATAACACATTTAATTAAAAATTAATTACTAAAATAATGCTAAAAAAAACATTTAAAAACAAATTAAACTTAACCAGAACGCTTCTAACGTCATCATATGAGGACATCTGTAACATACATAAATCAAAGACTCGTTAGATATACTCTGTGAATCATTTTCCCATTCTTATTAAAACATATTTTATTATTAAATGCATATATAGACAATATTTATTGTAATATTATAATATAGAAAATGTATTATTACATATATTCATATATTAATGTCGTCATATGATGCCAACTTCTAATGAACTATGATATTTCCTTATTATTTATGTAAATATAGTGCATATTTCGGAACTTTATATAGCCCTTTAGGCCATAAATTTGATTTTTTTTTTAAGTCCAAAGAATGCAAATTAATAAAAAACTTAAACACAAAGTACAATTTTCCCATATAAACGATTAAATATTTCACCCAACTACATGCCTTAATTAAATTTAATAAAATCATTTTATGTTTTAAATGTATACCAAAAAAATATAAATGTTATAGTTACATATAATATGTTACCCGCAAATGTACGAATATTATGACGTGTATATATACGAATTGAAATAAAGGACGACAAAATAGCCAATTAATTTGTTAAAATCAGTTCAATTATTTGAGGATTTTTAGGTTTAATTCAATGTTATGATGGTAAATGTTTCTGTTCTATTTCTTATATGTTTCATAATATAATGTATAAAAATAAGGGATCATCAACATTGTGTCCTTTATTCCAATACGAGCCAACCATTTTTAGCCTTTTTCTCTATCTGATACTGAAAAAAAATTATTTAAGCATGCTTTCTCGAGAGTTTGTATGTTTGCCCCGTTCAAATCTAACCTTGCAACTTCCCGACTAACTTGACATATTTTAGAACAGGACAATGACAATGCATTTGTTAAGTATTATTTAAGTTGGTTCGAAAAATCTGCAGGTATAGGAATCGCCAAGTTGACTTCGTATTAACATTTTTTGGTAGCCATATATTTTATTCTAGATTTTGTATATTATAATAGAATAAATTGTTTTTTTTTAATATTACCAAGGTTGTCAACACAACATTTTTCAGAAATATTGTTTTTTTAATAGAAAAACTAAGGATAATCAACTTATTTCTTATGTCCTCATCTATATGTGGGAATATTGATACTCTTACTAAAATCATCGATTTCCGTAAAAATGTTTGCAAGAAAATGTATCTTTTTGTATAATATCAATGGCCAGTGCACACATGCTAAAAGTAAAGGAATTTTGTATAAACGCATATAGCGCCTTATACTCTGACGATTACATAAATTAAGGATGTTCTACTATACACCTAGCTGGATATAATTAAATGGTATAATGTTACAAAATTAACCCATCAAAAACCGACAAAACCAAATTTTCTACATAATAATATTGTGTCCAATGTCTATCCCTTTTAAATTCTATTATAACAATATATGGGGCAGCTTTATACATAATAATAATAATGGTATGTGCGGCGGGTAGTATAATATATATTGGTGTTTTCTTGGGATTGAAATTTGAAAACATCCAGATAGCTCACTTTATATACAAGTATGTAGGTAGCACGAATATTCCATTTTTATGGCTTTTATGTCAGGCTTTCGTCAATTAATGAAAACCATGGTATTTAGAAAAAAATATAAAATTGGTACCTATGCCTCGGCACTTTGGATTAAAGGACACGATGATGATGTATGTCAGGCTCACAGTATAATAATAACCAGTAGTAGCTTTTGAAAATTTGACATACGATTTTATTTTCCTAATTTGAATGACCTTGCTCTCATTGTAGAGGCAAAATTCTGTTTGAGAAGATGGCCGACAATATTTTTAGTTCATACTAGAGGGAGAATTCTGTTTGAGAAGATGGCCGACAATTTGGCAATAAATTCTCTCGATTTGCAATGACTTTGTATATATTAGATTTTGGCCAGGCTTCCGTAACCGTCAAATTAAAAATGAATTTATTAAATGCCTTAAAATATACTCACTCATTCGTACATAAATTTCAATTGAAACAAAAATCATTCAAACATTGTTTTCTCAAGTCAAAATATTGACTTCTCAAACTCATTATTTATGTAGCAGATACAATTTTAAATATTGTGAATTTAGAAGATTTTTAAGCTTTCAAGCTTTTCTCATATAATTTTTCTCTCACCTCGAGACAGGAGTATGGCGTGAGATGAGTGCATTATTTATCATATTAAGCTACGAAATTTGAAAGTACTTTCTTATAGATTTTCACGTTTCGTGTCTGGTAGGTATAGATAACGCATAAATAGTATTCAGATTTCAAATGGAAGAAACATGTGTCCTATATAATATACATGTATAGATAAAATGTGTTATATGGTGTACCTAATATTTAATATACAATATAATATAAACAATAATATATATCTGTTTATTTTAGGTAATTTCCATCACGTTTCATTTTGTCGCACAGAATTTAGATGTTATACATCCATTAAAATATAGGGAATTGGAATCATAATATGATGATAATAATAATAATGGTTAGGGCTGAATATCTATATATATATATGAAGACCTTTTATATATAATTATATTTAGTCCAAAACTAAAGGTCTGCGAAAATTAATTGTTTGTACATTGCGTATACACATGCGGTTGTATACAAACGCAATATTTTTTATAAAATCACACACATTGCACGCTTCACGCGTTCTGGATATCGAAGGATACTATATAAATATGGTTGGGATATTGGAATACGTTCTATGCATAATAATTATTTTCAGAAAATGGTAAATTTATTTTATATTTAGGCTTACTTAAACATTATTATCCAATTTAAGAAGGATAATTAGGAAATTATATCTTTGTATAATTGTAGGGTTTTTATTAATATAAAAACATTATAGATTCTACTCTGAGTTTTAGATATTTTTCTATATTATATAAAACGAATGTTTAAATTTTGTTTTTCGATTTATTTCTCATATCTTTTTTCTAGGGAAAAATTATTACGAGAAAAAGAAATTTGACTGTAAAATCATAACTTGTCAACAATTCGATCGAAGTTCCTCATTAAAAATTAGTTATTATTTATACAAAACAACATATATTGACAATAAATTTACGTCTGGCTTAAAAATGGTTTAAAATAGTAAAGGAATTACATTTTAAAAGTTTCAGATGTCTATATATAGCTAGTCAGTTAGTTAAAAATCGATTGCTACCGCAGACAAAGAGACATTAGAATAAGCTAATAGAAACATATATACGAATCATACATTCGATCAATATTATAAAGAATTTAGAGACAATTTTTTATACATGTCATACATTTGCAGCTAATAAATTCCATTATTCACAAATATTTTGTGATTTTAGGTAATATAGAAGACTGAGTTTATATAACAGAAAACATTTTCCTATAGTACTTAATATTCTGTATCTGTATATGGCAAAAAAACCAAATTACAACCAAACATATTGATTTCGATAATTCGGCTTATTTATTATATATAGACAGTGATAGGTAGTAGGTATGAGCATTATATACAAAATTTATTGTGTTAAATATTTATTTTATTTCATAAATATATACACGATGACTCAATATTTTTATATAAATTTATGTCTTATCTATACTTATACTATAAATAGATAAAAATCATTTTATCATAATTTTTGTATTTTATTTAGCGCTAAAATGTTCAATAGGTAGGTAGGTAAAGGTAAAGAGTGATAAACGGCAAAATATTAGTGAGATTTATCATTATATATATTATATATTCAATGTTAATATAATATTATATCGCCGCAATATAGGGGCAATGTTTGATAATGTACTGAATTTTCTAGATCAGCAGATCTAATTATATACTCACTTCAATGTAGAGTGTATATACATTTTAGTAGAACAAACCAAAAAATCTCATATATCGAATCGATATATTGACGTAACTCTTCTATAATTCCATTATATACTTATATAGAAATAATTCATATAGTTATATAATATATTTTATATAAATGATCAAATAATAATAATTCGTAATATTTTTTTTATTTTTATGTTAATAATGAAATCACATCAAATATATAATATTACTATTTTTTGAATATTAAAAATGTAAATAAAAAATAGTAAAAATATTGAAAAAAAAAATTAAACGAATTATATTATTTACACAAGACAAATAAATCTTTTTTTTCATTTCAAATAATTTGAATAATCAACCTCTTTTTACGATATAAGATGAAGTTCTTACAAGAAAAATAATAATATATTTGTTGATTATAATATTTAAATACATAGAAGGAAAGGTATGTAAAATTTCAATCACGAGAGCTCTATTTTTAAATGTAAAATCTTCAAAGCAGAGAATAGTAAAAAAAAGCTTTACATTTCTCGATCATTTCGGCTTCCCGCGGGACACAACGATAAACTGTTACGGGATTATCCTAAATTTATTGACCAACAGTCAATCAGATCTACAGTCAGTCAGTCTCACAGTCATTCAGTCCGAAACACAGTCCCATAGTCATTTAGTTTCACAATCAGTCATTCTCACAACCAGTCAGACCCACAGTCAGTCGGTCAGTCCAACAGTCAGTTAGTTCCACGGTCAGTCAGTCTCACAATCAGTCAGTACCACAATCAGTTTGTACCACAGTCGGTTATTCCCATATACACAGTCAATTAGCACAGACTTTCAGTCCCACAGTCAGTCAGTTTCACAATCAGTCAGACTTAACTTTATATACTCATATTATGTATATACATAGCCAAAGCTTTGATGAATATATTATTTGTTATATCAATTTATATGCGCATATAATTTGCTGCTATATGGGAAATATAGTGCGAAAGTCAAAAGTGACATACAAATTGCGTGTTTTGTACACAAAGTGCTTTTAGGGGTTTTGTTAAATAAAGTAAAACATGATTTTTTTTTACTATTAATTAGACATATATAAAGTCAATGTTCTCTGCGATTTATAGGAAAATTTATGAAATTGTTTGTATATTATAATATTTTTCAAGGGTATACCCGCACTTAATTTTTATACACATACTTTCAATATGAACTAACGAATTTAACTTTATCAAATTATTTAATCATATAAAAATTGATAGTCATGTATATATAGAGTGTAATGCTTATAAACGATATATTAAAATATATTTTGTATTAACCTCCAGGGCCAAAAACTATCGCCTTAAATGTATGTCAATAATGCAAGACATTGGCCTTAATTTGTATATATATAGGTGAAGAAAATTTGTTCCCTATGTAGCTGGTGTATGATGATAATCATAAAAACTCTATATATGGAAAAGAAATTTGAAAAGATTTTTCTTTCTTTACCGCACATCATGAGTAAAATTGTTTTCCATAAGTTTTTGTACTATAAGGAAAATATAAATCGGTTAGTATTAATAAAGTACCTACTTGAATACATATAGCAAGTCACGGTGGTGATTTTCACAAGTATATATAACATTTTATTAAATGTATATAGTTTTATAAACTAATTAAAACTATTATTAACTAATAAACTTGTTATTTATTAGATGATGATGAAAGTTTTAATCATATTTTTTTATGATTTGACTTGTGCGAAGGACACACACTCTGGATTAAATAAATTTTCAATGCGAGATTATACAATTTAGGTTATGTACATGCATAACTGTGTGTTGGGCGCCAATCGAAAAATATCAAAAATATCAAAAATAACAAAAGTGGCTGTCTAATTGACATGCTTCAAATAACCATTGATGCTATAGAAATTCAATTATTAGCTGTTTTAGCATTGTTTTATATATATATATATAGTCACACAATGAGAGCAAATCAGTGGCGACATCTTTGAGAAGCTAAACATTGCATTTGTATAGAAAAATCAATGTTTAATTTAGCTTCCCAAAGATGTCACCACTGAAATTTGCTCTCGTTGTGTGACTATATATAAAAAGACAATGGTTTTAGGTATCAAATTTCTGTGGTTATAATAGTCGTATATATATACCTCTATAATAGAAACTTAATGCGTTAACCACATATATCTACTGTATACAATATACATATTCAAAATATACGACTAATCTTTACCAAAAAGAAAATACTTAGCATATTTTTAATTTAAACAAGAATTTATATACCTTTTAGTTAACCAACTAAATCTTCAATATTTATAGTATGGGAATATATAGTAAACCGAAATTGTTCTATGTATATACTCTATAGGGATTAAGATTGAAGGCAACTCTTTAAACCCATATAATAACATTATAAATCTACTACCGGTGTTCTTATATTCATAACATCTTAAATATATGTGTTATAAAAGGCAGACAACTTATATAATATGTGTATACACAAAAGTCTCATGATTAAGTTTTCACAAACATACCACCGCATGCGATTTTAATCAATAAAACCCCTAAATTTGTCAAGAGAGATTTACATATATAGGCTAGGCACTATAAATATGTGGCTATTATATATAATATATTGTTGAGGATTTTCTATAGATTATATAGATCTCTATATTATATGCAGGCTGACCACTTATATTTTAAGGGGAAAATCCAAAGATAAAAAAAACAAAGAAAAACCAAGTTGCCAAAAAATAAATTCTTGTCCGATTGAAACAAAATTAGTAAAATTTTTGATCTATATGACATCTCAGATCTGACAAAAATAAACAAAATATGGGTTTTGAAATATTTTCACAATTCAAAATGGCTGCCAAATACCTATTTTTTGCCCGCGATTTTCGGGGGTTTGGACATCTTGTAACACAAAGGACAAACAAAATGATATCCCTTATACAAAATATCAACATTTAACAAATCGATATATATTGAAAATCAGATAATATTGATATTTATCGTTATATCGATATATCAAACAGCCCTATTATCGTATTATCTTTGACATTTACCAACCATTTTTAGGCTAATATCTACTGTATCAAACAAATCAGAGAAAAAATTAATGGGAATTTTAGAGAAAAAGTTAAATTAATCGATTTATATAAAAAAAAAATGAACCAATAGCATGATTTTCTATAGCATTTTCATTGTTTTGCATGCCTCTATCGATTTGATTGATAAAGAGCAGGGACGGAAACCGGTTTCACAAAACCAAAACCAGACAAAAAATTAAAAACCATAACCAAAACCAAAATTAAAAATATTATAAAACCAAGACCAAAATCTTACAATCAGAAAAACCAAAACCAAAACCAAATCCAAAATTTGAGTTTGATTTAAATTTTAAAAGATCTAAATATAAAAAGTTAAATATCATCCTCAAATTTAAGTTAACGTCATTCGATCATTTTTGTTAACAAATAATTCAAAAATATAAAACCGAAAACCAAAAACTAAATTTTAAAACTTGTAAAAACCAAAACCAACACCATAACCAAAAATTATTTATCGGAAAAACCAAAAACCAAACCAACTCCATTTTCAAATTGGTTTCCGTCCCTGGCAAAGAGTGAAAGATTAATATTTCAACTTAAAGACAAAAAAAAAACAAATGAGTGGTCAGCCTGTATAATGTATATATTTCATATAAACTGACGAAAAGGTAGAAATACTTAAAATATTCTATATTATGTAAACCTTGGAAATTTATTATGTTATATCATAATATGTGTACATAATATTTTGGCCTCTTGTATATAGTATCTTCACTATGTATAACATAAAGCATATTATAATCTCTATATTATATACTTAAGAAAACAAAAGCGAACAATGTAAATATATAAAGTATTTAAATAACCTAAATACAGATATGTCATGTTTTGATTATATTATAATACACACGGAAATTTACAAATCTATGTAAATTTAATGTAAACAATAAACATTATAGAGCGGCGTTACATCTGGAAATAAATTTAACTCTAGTGCGTAGTTTTTTATGATAATTTAACAAAAATTTGCAATAAAAACTCATTCATTTACAAAATTGATAAATAGTTTTGGTTGTTTGCTGGATTAGCGTTTAGCTTTTTTGCTTGACAAAATTATCTTAAAATATTTTTAATATTCCTAACACGCTTGAATGTAAATTTGTATATAAATAATGAGATTACTCAATGTGTTTTTTTGCACATTAAATTTAATTTAATATAAATATAAATATAAATTTGACGGGGTCACTCCTTCGATAAGAAGGGTCGATTTGGGTCTGACGTCGTAGTATAGTTTAATCTTTAGGAAATATACGTGCAAAACCAGATATAGTTGGTAATGCAAAACATCTTTTTTTCGTACTAAAGATAAATATATAGGAGATTTCGAAGTTTGACAGGGTCACTCCTTCGAAAAGTATAGGGTCGGCTTGGAACTTACGTCGTAGTATAGTTTTACCTTTATGAAATATGCGTGCAAAATCAGATATAGTTGGTATTGCATAACATCTTTTTTTGTACTGAAGATAAATATATATAGGAGATTTCGAAGTTTGACAGGGTCACTCCTTCGAAAAGTAGGGTCGGTTTGGGTCGTAGTTTAATTTATTTTTTTTAAAATATGAGTGTAAAATTAAAGTAACTTAACGTAATTTGAAAGTTTGACAGGATCACTCCTTTGGTATATATATAGGAGTTTATGTCTGAGGTCTTAGTTTAGATTATTCTTTACGAAATATGCGTGTAAAATCAGATTTAGTTGGGATTACGACACACCGTTATTATATGTTCTGAAAATATGGATTTTCGAAGTTTGACAGGGCAATCTTTTAGAAAGTAGGGTCGCTTTGGGTCTTAGGTCGTATTAACCCGTGTACTTTATATTTGTGTGTAAAATCAGATTTACCTTAAGAGTTATGGTTCGAAAATCCTCTATTTTACATTTAAAATATATATTTCTCAGCACCATTTACCCAAGCCTGTCAAAAGTATATAATATATTTATAATAATTATAACCAAAATATTTAAAAAATATTCCAAGATTATAATCTCTCGAAAAAAAAACACTACACAAAAGCATAATATTATATACGCATTAACGCGCGCACATCATATTTTATATGCGAACAAATTATGTAATATAATTTGTCTACATGGGCTTTTAAATGGACTCGCGAGAGCTTTTAACTAAAAACGCGACGGACGTACGCATTAATTTTTTTTTTGTTAGAAAAAGAAACACCGACAAAATGTTATGGTATTTTAAGTAAAGCATATTTATTATATAAATATTACGAGGGACTTACGAAATGGATAATGCAAGGATATAAATCAGACATAAGCTTGATTTTCTATACATTAGGAATATTATTAGATAATTTAAAAAACATAGAGAATGATTAAGTTATTAATTTGATAATTATCTTCATCTCAAATATATAGTTATGAAGTTTTCAAGTTTTTTATTTAAAAATATTTGAGTATTTAATAAATATAATGTGTAACGGCACAGGATTAAGAATTTGCCTGAAATATGTTCATTTATGCTGATTAGTCCAAGGACAAAAAATACATGCCACTTAACTGATATTTTTGAGACGATTTTAACACGAAAAACAAAAAAACATTTTTAATATTAGCTAATTTTTCTGGTTGTCTTTTTAGGTTATCAATTTGATTGTGTTAATTTTATACCGTACCGGTTATGGTGGTGACTTTTTGGGCGTTGGTGGTACATGGAACTTGAATGAAGAGAAAAATGCCGATGCTGAAATTGTTGCATCCGGAGTGTTTGTTGGATTTTTCATCTACACAGCTGTCCAATTGATTACATATTGTTTTGGAACAACTGCCCATAAAAGGTGAATAATCATTGAGATAATATTTAATTAAATCAATAGTTGAATCGTTTATTTTGAAAGTAGCTTAAGTCCATTTAAACATAATATAAATTTATTGATAACTATAATTACCACATATGATTCGTGGATTATTTGCAAGATCTCGCCCAATTTATTTTATTTAATTAGTTTAAAAATTAACAATTTTTTTTTTTTATTTTGTATATACGTTTCGATAATATTTTATTATCCTCATCAGTACATTTTACATTATCATGTTCAACTACAAAATACATTTTTTTTAAATTATTAACAGTATCTCTTATTTACCAGAAAAATGCAAACTAAATATATTGAGAATTAAGTTTCAAGTGATTTATTTTTGTAAATGGACTTAAGCCACTTTCAAATTAAACGGTTTAGTTATAAGATTATAAAGTTTAATCGATAGATTGCTTGAATTAAATTACTAAAATGTCAAAATTCTTCCAAATTCACTATCTATACAGAGAACTATCTGACACAATAATGAACTTTGTTGGTGCATTCATGTGGGTGGCAGTCGGTGGAACATGTCTACATTATTGGCATGGCTATATGGCTGATCATGATTTCTTACATGTTGCCACAGAGAGACAGGTAATTGCTGTGATATAATTTATAATTTTATTGCATATAAGCTAAAAATTACAATATAATTTAATATCCCATAATTGCGAATGTATGACAGAAGTGAAAAATGTGATTAATATGGCCTTATAATTTTCCAATTTATTTTTTCATTAAAAAAATGGTGTGCCTGGCCGGAAAAATTATTAACAATTTATCGCATTATAAATTGTAGAAAAAATTTAATGAGAATTTTTATTTTCACTATACAGGTTGGACTGGCCCTTGGTTCGCTGTGTGTCATTTCTGGTGCATTATATTTAGTGGACACGGTGCTGGCTTTCGTTCATTTTGCCAAGGAGCAATAAATAAATTATATCAACATACATTTCTTTTTATAATTAAGTTTTTCATTTATTAAAAATAGATAAGTTTTTTTTTCTCTTCTAATTTACTTTATATTACAATTTTAATAAAACAAAATTTATAAAAATTAGAAGGTAAAACTTGAATTCTTATGCAACATCATACCCAAATTGATGACGACATATTTTAATGTGGTTATAATGGTAAAATAATGCAAATTAAAAATTTACATATCCGTCAATTTATAAACAAATCAATAACACAAGTTCGATATATAAAAATATGACAAATAATAATTATATTAATAAATAAAATAGATTTTCAGAATTTAAATATGTGCGACAATGACATCAAAGTAGATTTTATAATAGAACAAATAATTATGTAGCCAGTTTTTTTTTCAAATAAATTATTTAGTTTTTTGTTGATTTGTCTTATTTTTATCGTCACGTGTCATAGACTTTGCAGCTCATAAAAATATATTACCTTTTATTTTGCCTTGAAAGTCTTTTACTGTCAACTTATACCATTTTACCTGATGCGTCAATGTGACTTTTATCCCACGATTATCTGTCAGAGTGACGTTTATCTGTCAAAACTCACGTTTCTTTGGATATGACGCCATTTTTAAAAATTTACTACATTTTGGGTAAACTTTTTCCTGCTTATGACCTTGCCTAAGGTAAGTTAGAAGCCTCCTAGTCAATTCTATCCAGGTCGATAACACTGGGGATATAGAAAGAAATTTGATATCATGCACTTTGGTGGGAAAAACGCAAAAATCAATACCAGAAATTTGTTCAGAAAACAACAACAGTTTGAAGTGAATTTTGACTTTATAACGAAAATAAGCCACAGCGGTATTCAGTGGCGTATTATGGTCTTCGGGGGCCTTAGACAAATCCAATATTTGGGGCCTCCTGTTTGATTTTCGTATATATAGTTAAAGATACAAAAAAAAATTGTTCAATGAAAATCTGTATTGACGATTTAAAGTATGAGTAACATCAAGTAAGTACATTATTATAAACGTATCAATTAAAAATTTATTAAAATTAAAGTTATTAAAATTGCCGCGCATGGGGGTGGGTTTTTAGTGGCTTCCATAATCTGGAATATAACCCAATAAGTCTCATATTTTTAATTTGAATGAACTATTTTTTTCCTTTTTGGAATAAACAAATCAAAAATAATAATTGCCGGATTTGAAAATCCTATTTACATTGCTGTTCAATGCATGAATTAAGGAAGATGCCTTCATAGAAAGGACTGTACATTTGGAAGGCAACGAGACAACATTTTGAATTTGGTGAAATTGTTTGTAATCAAATTACAAAATTCATTAGATCTATATTTGCCATTAGGATGGTCCATTCCAAAATTAGGATGACCGTTAAATTTTGCATTTTGTACTAGGTTTATTTATCATCAGTGGACTGTTATATGTCTTAAGTCTCAACCCTTTTTTTGATGAAATTTATAGAATTTTTTAATTATCAAAATTAATTTTATGCCTTAGGATGGGCCAATTCAGAATAAGGATGACCCTAAAATTTTGACGAATTTGGTTAAATTTTAGTGGGAGACGGGTTTTAGTTTATATTGTGGGAATTGCATTTGGGGTCTCTAGATAAAAGAAAATACGTAGCTCCCAACCTTTTTAAGGGTTAGAAAATATCAGTTATTAGAGAAAGTTAGACGACTGGCGATCAAACGAAAGATATATAGTATAGGCACCATCCCAGTTTTCCTGCGGGAACTCTCGTATAGATTTTTTAAATTAATTTCCTTACTAACTAATTTGAAATAATGTTAATACTTTCTTTAGCTGTATGCTCTGCAAATTTTCTAGAAATTTTTAATTATATAAAGAGGCATTATAAAAATTGAAATTATTATAGAAAATGCAGCAAAACACAACCAAAATTATAAGTAAATAATTTACATTTTTTTTTTTTTTAGAGGGTCACAAGTACATTGCGAAAACGGACACTCAGACATTATTGTTCATTGTGCCCTCCCTATTTGTGTCAATTAACCTGTTAGGCAGCCAGTCTTTTCGATAAAAGCTAGCACCTTGTTAATTTTTATATCTGACAGCCCTTCCAA
>JANSTW010026785.1:0-15387 GCA_027564275.1 Diadocidia ferruginosa | reverse complement strand
TCTGTAATCAAGAGGTTGTGGGTTCGAGGCTCGGTAGGGCCAAAAAAATTTCACATCTGGGTTATCACCTTTCATTCAAAGGTGTTTATTAAAAAGCGATTGCAGTGGCCCGGAAGTCCCTTAAAGCCGTTGTCCGCCTATAATATACCAACTGATAGGGTTCGTCATATAGTGTAAAACCCGCCCCTCTGATCACCAAAAAATATGGCTGGTATCGATATATCGATATATCGAACAGCCCTAATTCTTGGTTTTGCGAGTGATGTACAACCATATATGGTATTATGACTACTCATAGTACCATGATGTACAACAATATGGCATCATCAGAAAAATATGGGTTTACAACTCTGGGACCTTGTTCTTTCTCGTTTTAGGATGATCCGTCCGTCCTCAAAATATCAGCTACAAGAAATTATTACACCAGTGGATTCTTGGATTGCATTTGGAGTCTCTCCGTTAAAAGCGTTGACATATCTGTTATATTGTCATACCTATATATATATATATTATTATGCATTAGTAATTTTTTGTATAGCTGCGCGAGTACAATCGATACTTTTATTCACAAAAATGTACAAATTTTGTAAATAGATAAGAATATACATATGATTAGATTAAAATGATATATAGGATTGATTTTTATTTTCAAATCAGACAATTTCTTATCGATCAATTTTCAAAGCGAACAAAATATTTAATTTTAAAATTTGTTTTTATATTTAGAACATTTACGCAGTTCAGCGAAATAGTAATTCAAATATCTATATAATATTATTATATTATTAATATATATGTTGGCTAATGCTGAGGGGAAGGATAACCTCAAATATTTGACGAGAAATAACGTGCGATGGCAGGCATTTGTGGATGCTCTATATATGCTCCCATACGTCTAGGAGTAAAGGACATGATAATGATGAATGTCTATATATAAGGCACATATATATGTACAATGCAATGCATATTGCATAATTCTATAGGTCTTCCATTCAGGAATTGTCTTGTATGCATTTTTCCAACACATTTTATAGATTAGCAAATTAATAATTTTTTTGATTTATATTATTCTCGAAAATATTCCTTTATTATACACAATTTGTTCGCCATAAATTAAAGTCATATAAATGTAATAAAAAATGAATCTTTGCGTTTTAAGTATTATTTTAAGTGCAATAGTTATCTGCCTTCTGATCGGATCTACTAATGGCTCTCAAGTGTGTCTACTGAAAAATCAAAATAGTGAATTAGATTTAACAGCAATGAAAAATGATGAAAATGATTGGTGTAGTTTATATGGAATAATTTCAGTATCTGAACAATCTGTGAGTTATATATAAACGATTTTAAAACATATTTCAGTTTCATATTATATAGCACAAATTCTTATATATTTCTCATCTATCAAAATATTTATATATATGTACAGGTACTTTTAAAAAAATTATGTTCACCAAAAGAGCTATCACTGTTATTATCCTCAAAAAATCCATCACTATCAGTCTTATCAATTAATAATTCGCAAACAATACATCAAGATGAAACATTAAAATCAATATGTCTGGACGGACCAAAAGGATTACTAACATGGATATCTTGGGCCGATTATGAGGAAAAAGTAAAACCTCTAATAAAAATAGATGAAAATGAGGTAAATATATATAGCAGAATAAGATTTATTTATGTATATAACAGTAAGATTGCTAAATATTTTAGATGTTATCTATGGTTATTAAGAATTCAACAATTGGCATTGCATTAGCCTCAACAGATGACAACAGTAATAGTCAGACCGATGTAAATAAGAGTTTTCTTAAATTCAATACTATGTCTATAAAATATAATTTTGATTTATAGACTAAACATTCAGAGGTTCTAATCGATATTTTACCGAATAGTTATTTTTTTAAAAATATAACTTATCGAAATTGGCAAAATATTACATCAATTAAAACAGTTGAATTAGGTATAATGGGGCGAGTTTGGTAAAAATGATTTATATTTTTTTATCTGATTTATTGTAATATTTTTCAGGCACCAGCACCTTAGAGAATCACAGCTCCATGACTAGAGTTTTATCAGACAAAATTCCATATACATTTGATGGAAGTGTCCAAACAACATTTCCTACCAAAAATATGATTGACCAAGAGACTGTTCATGTTAACGCCAAGAAAATTCAAACATTTAAAATAGGCGGGACAACATCATATACAGAATCAAAGGTTTTTCGATTTTAACTTTTTCCAGAAAATATCGTAAAATTTGCATTTACAAATTTTATAGATTTATGAGTTGTTCTACGAATTGGAACCTCTTACGAAAGTAGAAATTGTAGTGGAGGGAACATTGGTCTCCATTGAATATATGATTGATGGCATTTTGGAATCTTCATTTGGATATCTAAATCCCAATGAAAAAAATATGGAATCACAAAATATTGAAGGAAAAGTATAAAAATTATATAATTACAATTAAATTGGATTTATAAAATTTTCTCTGTTAAACTTTATAGGTCGTGGAGACAAAATTGATCAACATAAAACATCGTAACACACAATTTAATGAGGAAGCTGATGAAGCATTAAATAATGACGAAAAAAATTACCATGAAAAACTGCCTGAACCTAGTCCAGTATATGTAGCGCATGAATCTGTTTATCCAGGATTTAGACCCTATTTTATTGTCGCTTGTCTAATTGTTTTTGGAGTTTTATTTGTCGTTCTAGCTGACATTGGTAGAATTCTTTACAATGAAAAGAAAAATTCGTATCAAAATTCTGGAAGAATATATAAATCAATTGCTACATCGGCTACATAATAAATATGCAAAATCAACCAAATTCTATTATAAAAAACGACCGCTTAACAAAAACAAATTATATGTAATCCTAAGTTAAGTATCGCCACATTCATATAACAATCACCAAACAGAGGTTTCCGGTCTTATTTAAAGAATTTTGATTTTAAACTAATTAAAGTTTATAATTAAATATTGTATAAATACTATATGACACTTACATATTATATTACTTTAGATGTCAATTTTTGTTAACTATAAGACAATCAAAAATAAATCCAAGAAATTTTGTACAGAAAACCACAACAATTTGAGGTGCATTTTCATTTTATACAGCAACAAACGTATGTGGGAACAAATATTCAATAAGGAAATAAGCCCCATCGAATTTTACTATGAAAATAATTTATTGCAATCCTTGCCGATACATGAGCTAAATAAAACATCATATTTTTTAAGGCTCTAGCGTATAAGCCACAGGCTCTGGCGAATAGCTGGAGCCACATAATCATCATCATCGTGTCCTTTACTTCACTACTTTGCAAATTTTTTGGCCTACGAACCCACAACCCCTTGATTACAGAGCCGTGACGTTACCCACTGCTTTATACTGGTTATGCTGGAGCCACATAATATTGCAAAAATATTCAATTTTCGTTGATCAATTAGCATGTTCCCAATTTTTTTAATTTTTTAATTTAGATGCATCCGAATTCTGAATTATATCATCCTGTTGGCTTAACAAAAATACGGGTCAACTGAATTTTGTTAACCAACAAATTTCATTAAAATAGGACGGGTTGAGTTCGATCCATCATATGCGGTAAATATACCTAGTACAAAGCAAAATTTCATATGCATCCTAATTCTGAAGTACTGGCTTAAAAAAACGAGTCTAATGAATTTTGAAAACTAACAAATTGTAAAAATTTCATTAAAATCGGACGGGGTTAAGAGTTACTGATACCAATGCAGTGGGTAACTTTGATGCACGTTATTATATTAAAAAAAAAACAAATGTGAACTTTGGTGCAGGTTTCAGAAAAATTGGTTTTAAAAAAAATTAAGAAATTTTAATTTTAATATTTAAAAAATATTCTTCATACCAATAAAAAAAATTAGAACATTTCATCGATAGGTGAGAACTGAAACATGTACCAAAGTAACCCCTTACTTGGCCGTCAGATGCCCTTAACAGAAAAAAATAATTAATTTTGTATGTAAAATTCTGGTTTAAATTAAATTTAAAAAAAAGTGTTAAAGCTACAAGCGTAAATTTGTGAGCCGAGTTAGATGTTAATTAAAGCTAATTTATAAAAATAAAATTAAGTGAATAAAAATTATTTTTTTTTTCTGTTAACTAATTAAATTGATTTTATTTTTATAAATTAGCTTTAATTAATACTTAACTTGGCTCACAAATTTACGCATGTAGCTTTAACACTTTTTTTTAATTTAATTAATACCAGACTTTCCCATACAAAATTTCAACAACAAAATCCAGTGACGTATGTTGAAAATTCACTATAAGTCATATGTTGTTTTATTATTTTTTTCCGCCGGAACCTACGAAAAAACAGGCTACTGACATAGGTGTGCCCAAAGTATGGGACCATACTAAAAACACACCCATACAAAAATTTGGCCGAATCCGTTCACTATAGTGTATTTTCTTGATACGAGAAATTTGAGGACGGACTTTTTATTTTCTAGTTTTTCTGAATCAGCGTGGACCATAAAACGAAAAAAAAACATTGTCATATGCAAACTACATATATGATAGGTTTTTTGGGTATTTGTAGTATATAAATAAATAGTAAAAGCAAAAACGGTTTATAATTTTTTTTTAAATATCCGCAAAAATATATAGTTCGAGTTTCAGTACACGGCCACTGCATATACAAATGGCGTTGTAAGCAGTGCAGCGCGAAAATTATTATTTTTATTTCATTTCATAACCTATAAATTGCCGTGTAAACATTTTGCATTCAAAAATTCGAATTTTAATTAATTATCATTAATTTTAATTACAATAATACAAAGCCACACAATGGATTTTGATGAAGACGAAGGTGTTCTTTTACATGATTCCATTTCAATGGGGTAAGTTGAAAATATGTATAAAATGCTTTTGTCCAGCGAGGCTTCGTTTTTTTTTTTGTGCTGATCACCGCAGATTATATTTATTGTAACAATTTCAGAATGATTAGAATAGAAAAATGTTTTTAATAAATAAATCGCGAATTTGATTAGCATTTAAAATTTAATTTAACGCTAACGGTATTCATTCATAACAGGCTGTATCCATCTCTCAGCTACTGGCATACAGCGTTTCCCCCCGAAAAACGGAGATATTAATTAGATCCCTAAGTAAAATTAAAATGAGAGCAACTTTTGTCGATCATAAAAATACCAAAATTTGTAAATACCAAAAATTGTTCACAACTGGGCTATCACCTTTCATTCGCAGGTGTTTTAAAAAATAAAAAGCGATCGCAGTAGTTCGGAAGTCACTTAAAGTTGTTGTTCCGCCTATATTATACCAACAGGTAGGATTCCTCATATAATGTAAAACCAGCCCCACTGATCACCAAAAATATGGCTAGTGCGAGTTGCTGACAACACTCCAACTTTGATATAGTCGTCAATGAAAACCATGGTATCATCAGATAGACAAAAGGGTAAAATAGTCCCTATGCTCCCTCGTTTTGGACGTAAAGGACACGATGATGATGAATAATTCATCGACAACAAAATTTAACCAAATCGGTCTACTGATGTGTGGTATACAATTACTCCCCCCCACCCCTTCTTGGATCGTCCGCCTTTACCTTTACCAAGTACGAGCGAATAAACAAAAGCATTTACATTTTTAAATATTTAAACTCCTTGTTCAGGGGAAAATCCCCTTCAAAGTTTGAAGAGAGGGGGTTCTAAATATTTTTCCATTTTTTGACTAATCCGCAAGTCGTATATAAATTGTTTGAAGTAGGTAAATAAGATAATAAATTAAATTAATTTCTCGTTTTAGTGATCTGTTGAAAAATGGCAGTCAATTTACTGTAAATTCCAAATTTGATGCAATCGGTGATACGGGCGATCTTTTCCCCGAGCTTGAAAATGACATTGAAGAAGACGAAGATACCGTCTATGAACATATTTTATCACCATGGGAGAAAGAATTTAGCGAATTACAGGCGACAATGACGAAAATTCCGGACTATAATATTTATAAAAAAATGACCAAAGAAGGCTACGGTGGCGATAATGCACCACCAATGCCAAAGATAGCCCGCGTAGCATTTCATTATAATGCATATTTTGAAAAGGAATCAATTGCATTTGATTCAACGTACATGCGCGGTCAACCAAAAGTCAGTATTATTGGACAAGCCGATCTATTAATTGGAGTGGAATTGGCCGTTCGAACTATGACACCTGGCGAAGAGGCACAATTTCTAATATCCCATGAATTATTGTACGGTGAGATTGGTTGTCCACCACGCATAAAGCCAAAAGCATCAGGACTATTTATTATTCATTTGATCAAAGTCGATGAAATCGGAGATGAAGAAGGAGTTGAACAAGTAGACCAACGTGATCGTCGCAAGTTTTCTGTAATGTTTCCCAAGATTACTGAAGTTTATAAAAAAGGCAAAGATACATTTGCACAAGGCCTCACATCAAACTCATGTCGTCTGTTCCACAAGGCTGTCAATACGCTAGAATCCTGTCAGCTAAGCAATGAAGACGAGCAAAAAGAACAAACGGAATTATTATTGAAATTATATTTAAATTTGGCAGTTTGTTACAATAAAATGAATATGCCAGCCAAAGCATGTTCTATGTGCAATGAATTGGCTCGAATCTCAAACATATCGAAAAATTGCAAGGCATTGTATCAAGAAGGCAAAGCGTTGCGTTTACTTGGCGAATATAAGCAAGCCGAAGCAAAACTGTTGAGAGCTCAACGTCTGGAACCCACAAACGCGGCCATTTCAAAAGAACTCAAAATTCTTAATGATAAATCCAAATTGCATCGAGACAACGAACGGGCAATATGGAAAAAAGCGTTTGGTAATACGACCGAGGATAAAGTTGCCGAAACTGTTGATTCTGCATTTGAAAAAACCATTGAAACGTGTATGATTAAATTTCGTGATAATGTCGATATGATGAAAATGCCCTTACCCGAAGGATTGACGCCAAACGAATTGGTATTTGTGCGAAAATTAATTAAGGACTTGTCACTAAACATACAATCCGTAAAGATTGGCGACAAAACTCACTATACTGTTTTGAAAAAATGAGCTGTACTCAAACATTCTTAACAATTACTATTAATTTTATACTTAAGTTTTTCTTTATAATTATTTTTTATTACAATCGACCATTGATATTTGATAATTTGTGTATATTTAACTCGAGATAAAAAGATTTTCTCATTAATAATAATTATAATTATAGAGTAAAATGTTCTATAAATTTTTAGACTGTATACGATGAAATCTAGACATATAGGTCGGTTGGGGGTTAAAGTGGCTGATCCTTCCCAATTAGCATGAAATACCGTTTTTATACCGCACTAAAATGTCCTCGAAAATGTCACTTGTATGTTAGATTTGTTTGTCAAATTCACCGGGACTTTCTACAGTTTCAACTGGAATCCGAACATATTGTAACACTTTAAATAGAAAAAAGCAAATCGAGACTTAAACTTGTAAATAATATGAAAAAATATTTGAAGTCTAAGCCATTAATAATTAATTGTCCGCTGCTTGAATCGATTTTTTTTATAAGGTACATCTTAGTTTGTCTTAAGTTTTGTTTAAATTTCGAACCAAGATTTTTCGATAGGCCAAAGTCGTAAAAGTCAATTTATTGAATTTATCGTACATTTGAATATGAACTCTCTACTTTTTTGCCACCCACAGGAGCAAATAGCTTGCCAAACAAGGAATTTCTATTCAAATTTAGATTTTTTTTAAACTTGACGTCTTCCATAAAATTTTAAAAATCTTCTCCAGCAAGTTTGTTTTAAAATCTGCACTGCGTTGTTGAAGATGCGATGCCTAATTTGCTAAAGAAAATGCCCAGATAACAAAAAAAAAAAATCGCGATACAAGAATTTCAAGAAGAGATGCCACAAAGGTCGAAATAATCTGAATAAGATTTACAATTTGTAAAAAAAGTTCTATACAAATTATCCGAGGTATATCAGTTATGAAAAATGAACATTTAATTTTTTTCAAAAATGTGACATACAAGGTGACTCAGTTAAGTGCACAAAAATTTTAAGGGGTTATAAAGCAAAGTATAATAATAACCAGTAGTAGCTTTTAAAAATTTGACATACGATTTGATTTTCCTAATTTGAATGACCTTGAGTTCATTGTAGAGGCAAAATTTTGTTTGAGAAGATGGCCGATAATATTTTTAGTTCATTGTAGAGGCCAAATTCTGTTGGAAAAGATGGCCGACAATTTAGCAACAGATTTTGCGATTTGCAAAGACTTTGTATAGATTAGATTTTGTTATAGAGGACCCATACAAAAAATGTTCTATGAATATGAATATGCTCCAAAGAAGACCCCACCTCCTCTATACTGTAAAGGGTCATCACCCGACAAAAAAATTATACTACGACTTTTGGGAAAATAACCCCTCTTTTCTGCAGGAGGGGTTTGAAGTTTGTATGCAAAAGATTAAAAATTCACTATTTTGATTCCACACCTATACAGAATGGAAGAGTAGACAAAATAAAAAACTTAGGAGGGCTACCCCCTTCAAAAATGGGAGAGGCTTTTGTATGAAAAATATTGAAATATACATATTTATAGGAATTGTGTATATTAAAATGAAAGGTCTTGACAAGGACTACAACTTTATGTCATAATAGCTACATTCGAGCGTATCTGAATTTTAATCTCGACTCGATACCGATAATATCGAGGTTCATAATCGGGCCTCTGATTTATTTTCTTTTACTAGAAAAAAGCCCACATTTTTAACTAACGACTCATCTGAAAAAAAAATGTATAATAAAATTATAATTTATAAAACTTTTTTTTTTAAATTAGTAAAAAGAATTTATTAAAATTAATTTCTTATACAAAATACAAACATTAACCCCGCATCCTCCTCCGAATATATATTGTGCGCTATATGCGAAAGGGTTAATATTATTTGAGCAGAAAACAAAATAATTAGCACGATATTCACACCAACTGTACCCATTTCATCGTATACAGTCTTCATACCATCCCATTTTCAACTTAAGTAGCTGTTAGACGTTGACTTGTTCAAGAAAACAAACAGATCGAGAATATACGATACAAAAATGTGTACACTCGAATAAAACAAAACAAAGACTTGAAAGTCGCTATTGAGGGGAAAAAGTTATTGTTCCAAAAACATTAAGTCTTCGCACTTAGACTTTTTGTTATTAAGTTATCTTTCTTTTTTTTCGAGATGAATTATAAAAATTGTACGTCTAAAGCTAGAGTTAGACGTTAAAATTTTAAAAGTCGTCAAGAAAAAAAAATAGAGATAGCATTATAGCAAAAAGTCTTAAGTGCGAAGACTTTTTCGGAAATCGGAACGATGACTTTTTGCTATTAAGCCATCTCTTTCTTTTTTTCTTGATGGCTTATAAAATTTTAACGTCTAACCGCTACATTAGAGTAAATGATAATAATTAAAAAAAAAATTAAATATATAAATAATAAACAGAGAAGATATATTTTTATGATCATAATTTATTAATTGCACTTAATTGTAATTTTATAAAACAAATTGCTCTAGGAAATTTAACTGGGAAATAGAAACGAAAAAAATGTTATGAAAATAATAACGATGCCCCAGAGGTTGGTGGTGAGATTGATATGTCCAGTTGGCTCTTAATTGTGTCCAATGTTGCACCATGCACATCTGCATCGAACTGTTCGAATGTTAAATAATGACGATCCTCCGTTGGTGGCGCATCATAAATACGAATGCGACTTTCGGCAACACATTCCCGCACCTTGGCCAAAAATTCATTTTTATTTTTTTGCATTAAATCGACCGCATCTTTGTTCGCATTGTTGCTGCCACTGACGCAAACTGTTACATTTTCAAATATAAATTGAACAAACTTCAATAGCTCCCATATGTGATTTTCGGTGGATTTCCATTGGGGAAAGGCTTCGGATATGTCTACGGTTCCGGTATATGGACATATTAACGGATGGCAAATGGTTGATTGAAATATTATTGTCTAAAAATATAATGGAAAATACATAATATGCGTATTTTTTTATGTTTAAAAGTATGACATCTAATGATCAAATTGGTCGAAAGACCGAGTTGAATTGAATGTATACTCCCTAGAACTTACCGGTGCTTCGGTGTTGTTTGGAAAATTATTCGGCAATGATATGTTAAATCGAAATATTCCATTTGTGTAAGGTCCAAGACGTACAAAGATGACACCATACCAAACTGTAATGTATTACACACAATTAAAAGAATTGTTATGTTTAAAAGCTAAACTTTTTGAATTCCAACAAATATTTATTTAGGTGAGCAAACTTATTTCTATGCAGATGATGGTCGAGTAATTTCTAAACAATTAGAATTTTTTTTTTTTTTAACGATTAACGATTCTAGTTGGTCTCCAGACTCTAAAGTCTTAAGACATATGAAAGATTTTACCAAATCTTAGTTTGGAGGCAAGTTGTTAGTGGTATCACACTTCTGATTGAATTTTAGGCCGCTATAGACTTGAAAGAGTTATAGGGATCCCCAGACTCTAGTATTACCTTCAGTCTAAAATCTTAAGACATATAAAAGATTTTACTAAATCTTAGTTTAGACACAGAAGAGGTACTAATAATATTATTATTATATTATATTATTAGTACCTCGTCTGTGGTTTAGAGGCGAGTTGTTACTAATCTCACACTTCTGATTGACAAATTTGAATAGGGGATCACCAAACTCTGGGATTACCCTCAGTGTTTAAATGAAAGTTCAAGAGATGTAAAAGCTGCCAGTAATGTTGAAAGCTCTCGGTTACTGATAAAGTGATAACCCTAAACATTGATCAGTAAGTAAGATGGAATTTTTATAATTATAATTGTAATTTTTTAATTTATCAAAACCTACCGAATGCACTCTCATATGATGGTATAACATAAACACCTCCAATATTTTCACTTTGTACCATTTTGCTAAAATGAATAATTGATAATATAATTAGGGCCAATTAATTAAAAATAATTGATTTGGGATTTAAAGTTCTATACTTACTATTCTGCCATTATTTTGTATTCCTGTTGTATTGTTGAGTATAGGCTATTTTCTGATACATTTTTCGCATCGACAGTCATATTTTTATTGAGTATTAAAAATAATAAATATTACAAATTATAAATTAAAAACTAAGTAATAAAAATAATTATTATTGTTATTGTTAAATTAAGACAAAACAGCTGTTTTATTGATAAATTGTACTAGATGTAGCCATTAAACGCATTCATTATGTGTTTTGATCGCGCGCTTTTTGTTTTGAATTTCTATTTTAGGAACCAAAACAAAGCGCATAATATGAAAAATTTTTAATTATAATTTTTGACAAATTTATATTAGATAAAAATGTTTAAAATTAGTTTATTAAAGAATATAACTGGTAGAATAACATCAACATACTGCAGAAATGTTTCCTATGAACAGGGACAAAGACCAGAGCCGAAAATACGGGAATATTTCTACTACATAGATCACGAAGGAATGGTGAGATATTTATAATTACATACCGAAGATAAAATATATTATTATCCTTTTAGATATTCTAAGATATAACCTGTTACAGGCAGTCAATGGAGGGCAGCATCTGATACGGTTCCTGTGCCATTTACATTATCAGGGGGATGCCGCCCCCGGGACCCCCTGCTTTGTGTTAATTTTCTTTAACGGAGAGCTACAGCCCCCGTATCCCCCTGCTAGGAGTCAGTATATGTCCCCCTTCCTAGGGAAAAAACATTAAAGGGTTCGGGCAACAAAAAAAATAAAAATACGGTTCCTGTACCCGTCCAAACGATGGAAGAGCGCCAAGAATTATATTGGTTTTCGAAGCCTGATAGGGACCCTCCTTTGGGGGGAGGGTCCGTTTGGCCTTGGGGTTATAAGTAAAAAAAGACACAAAAACCTCTCCCCTGCACTCATTGCACCGTATTATTGAAAAACCACTGATCCCTCTTCACTTTAGAGTGTTCCATATATAATATATAATATGCGGATGTCTTCTAGACTAAGAATATTTAACAATTTTTTGCACTTCTCGAATATATTCGAGGCGAGGTGAGTGGCGAGTGATTCAATTCTATGCGGTAATCAAAGTGGTTCGTTATATACAGTTCTCTACAAAGAGGGTACTTATTTCTTAATTCATTTATTTTTTATTCGAAACTAATTATAAATCCAATAGGCTACAGATCCTGGTACCTATATAATTAGATATTATAATAAAGCTTATAATGTATAGTGTAAAGGAAAATCAAATAGGCCATAACAACCCTGCTCTCTATTGGCTGTATCCCAATTTGGTTTTGAGCAGACCTATTTTTTCACTCTGAAATTATTACTTTGCTTCCGAAATGGACTGGTAACCCTATATAATATACTAGGATACTGAGTACAATGACAGTGTACGTTTTTGGTTGAAATCGAAGAGAATAGAATAGAGATTCCCACAACTAATTAAATTAATTTTTGTTTATTGTAAATTCAATTTATGTACCAACATTTTTAATAAGATTTCCTTAAAGTTATTTCTAGACGATGCAAAAATGAAAAATTTCACATCGTGCTTCAAAGATCGTAAATTTTTGCAATTTTTTTTCAATCGCCTTAAATTGAACGACACAAACCGGTATCAAGCGGATTTTCCATATCTGTCGATTTGTGGCCGTGAGCGAAACTTCATCCGGTGTGATGATTTACCGATTGTTTTTACACATGTTTACACAAATCAGGGTATTTGCGATGGTCCTAAAGTTTTTAAGAAATTTAAACATATTTTTTATTCTATGCGCAGACAATCAAGAACGTTTATCGTACGCTCATGCTGGCGATTTACTAAATGAACCATTTCAACCGGACAAAATATTCATGTCACCGGATACTGGACGTGTTTATCATCCGACCAATGAGAAACACGGTTCGATTGGTCTGATTCGATCGAAATTGGCCATTGAATTTAGTAAATATTTTGAATTTGATGATAACGACAGCGTCACAGGTCATCAGTTACAACAGCCCGTTAAGTTCAAATGGAAAGAACAACTTTACGATTTGGATCGTGATTGGGTTAAGAAATTAAATAAATTTTAATATATTGCTTATTTTCGTTTTTTATTCGTAAAATCATAAATTTAGCTAGATTTTCTTAAATTAAATAAATTATTAAAGTTATGTGGGGTTGTGAGATGCGCTTATATTAAATAGATCCATTAGGAATATAATTAACGTTTATGTCGCCGTTGATAGGGCCCTTTTGTGTAGCGACTTTTGGATGTTTGATATTTGGACGATTGCTGTTTATTTGTTTCAGAATTTTGTTTATTAAATTGATATTTGTGTATTAATGGCACCTCGTTGGCAACGGTCTTGTTCACTTCGAAATCGTTTGTTTTCTTCTCCAACATTTTTATTTTGGCCTCTAATGCTTGGATTTTCATTTCTTTACTTATTTTCCTTGGTTCGGACGATGATGATGACGATGAGCTGCACAAAAATGAATTTCCACCAGCTGCCAATACGGGTATATCGATTTTTGGCTTTGGTCTTTCTATTTCATCCTGAAAAGGCGATTTATTTTTAATTAATCAATATTAAGTAACTGCGAAATATTGTTTCCAACTTACATAATTGATATTTTTCGCCAGTCTTACAACCATCGTTTTACTGCCAATTAGTTTACGATTTAATTTATCTAATGCTTTATTAGCTGACGAAACCTGAAATAAAATGATGATTATAATTCGTCTCTGCTGCGGAAAAATCAATACAATTTCAATTTCTACTAACATTCATGTAGGTGACAAAGGCATAGCCTCGAGGTTGTCCGACCAATGGACCTGATTTATGGAATAAGACGTCAAATTTTTCAATGTTTCCGCATTTTTGCAGAATTTTTAATAGTTGATACCGATTGATGGAAACAAATAATGTTATTAATAATTTTGTATTTCATAAAAAATCGCATTTTATGCTGCGAAAATATAAACTTTCAATTTATATTTTCTATGCGGCATACACTTACTCAGTTATACGGGTGTCCAGATTACCAATCCATAACCTCCGCTCGTCAGCTGCATTTGTGTCCTGCTGAAATGTAAAATAAATTCCATAATTAGATATAAATTTATAAATAAAAAATATTTTCTTTTTGTACATACACTTTCCGACATTTTTGTAGTTTATTTTTTATTTTTTATTTAGAACAGCATCAGAATGTTAGCCAGTGTTGCCAACTCAAATTTAAAAAAAGTGCTACATTTAGGAAAGGAAATGTGGTAATAAAAATGCTAAATATCTGAAATTGGGTGCGTTTACTGAACAACAAAAAAACGATTTTAATCGATTTTTGTTGTTGTCGTGTCGTTTAGTGCAAACGGCATAAAAAAATTGATGCCGATAGTCGTTTACTACAACCACTGTACGATGCAAGAAAACAAGTTCAGAAATGTGTAAAAACAGCACAACACAAATTAAGTTGAAACAAAATCAATTTAATTTTCTGTTGTTGCACTGACTTTCGCAGTGCAACTTTATTTTTGACGTTATAAATATGATTTAAGACAGGCTATCTCGACCAATGTTTTGTTTATTATTTTTAGTAATGAAACATTTATTTAATTTTTGATATACGTTTTGTTAATATTTATTAACTTTTTTTTGTGTTTATTTAAAAAATAAAATAAAAGATATATTAACGTATTTAGTTCATTTTGTGTAATGTATTTTTGTTAATTCAAATTATTTGGTATTATGTGTTATTTTTGTGTTATATTTTATATTTTTAGAAGCACTAATTTAATTGCTATCTAAATTTTTTTATATGACAACTTTGCACATCGTTTATTTCGAAAACGGAATTATTTTATCGACCGAAATTTATATTAAAAACTTGAATAATTTCATTTTTATGTAATTAAACGTTCTAATCTATTGATTAAAAGCGCTTTTTTGAAAGCATCTGTCGATGCAAGTAATACTTCAACAACAACAAATGTTTATTGACAAATTTTGTTGTTGTACTACATTTTTTTTTCTTCAAAAGATTGGTGAATCCTTCCCATATATAATTCGAAATATGCAAGCAGGTTATTTTTTTACTTTAAATATTTATAAAGCTATACTTCGCATGCGACTGCAGCGACAGCTCACCTGTTGCCGCCACCAGTCGCTACCCAATGCTCTTATGGAAATTCAATGTAACCGATTTTTGTGTTGCGACTGGCAGTCAATCTTGTAATCGGTCATTTTATTTTTCATATAAAGTGTTTTAATTATGTGCATTTTGTATACATTTAAGGTTTTAA
>JANSTW010026674.1:0-15391 GCA_027564275.1 Diadocidia ferruginosa | reverse complement strand
ATGTAGCTATTATGACTTCTCGATCGGATCGAGTGGTGTAATTTATATACATTTTCATTGTTATACTCAATTTAAACTTACATTTTCATATAGAAGTCATAATAGCTACATTCGAGCGGATCGGAATTTTAATTTCATCTCGATATCGATAATATCGAGTTTCATAATCGGGCCTCAGGTTTGAATATTTTGATAAAACAATTACATCGATGAATCGATTAATTTGATGAATTAATTACTTGAATTTACCGCTTTACTTATTGCTTGCTTTAATCAGTTTAATTT
Organism: Diadocidia ferruginosa; assembly: GCA_027564275.1. Lineage (NCBI taxonomy): Eukaryota > Metazoa > Arthropoda > Insecta > Diptera > Diadocidiidae > Diadocidia > Diadocidia ferruginosa. The sequence continues at coordinate 15,106 of JANSTW010026674.1, read as the reverse complement.
TGTTATTTGATAAAATCGATTAATCGTCTATTTTGAAGGATCGTTTACATCAACGAATATTAAATTACATAAAATATATTTGTCAAGGTTTCGAATATTTTGATTAATCGATTAATTTATTAATTTTATGTATCCATAAACTCTATTAACTTGATGAATCGATTAATCGATTTACCCATTGTACCAAAAATAAAAGTTAATTTATACGAAGACTCACCTACCACAACTAAAGATATATTTTTGAATTACGACAATTTTGATCTATTTAATATAGCATCGATTAATCGAATATTTTTACACATCGAGTAATATGATGAATCCATGAATTTAACGAATCAATGTATATGGAATTACATTAAATTCATGACAGCGTTTCGCGTGATTAATGTGATGTATCGATTACATCGATGAATCTATTACTTTGATGCATTGATTTATCGGTACAACCGCATTACTTATTGCTTGCGTTATAAAAAAAAGTTAATGTATACGACGAGTGAGTGAGAAGAGCCTAACACAACTAAAGACATTTGTAAATTATGACAATTTTGATCGATTCCTTTGATTCGATAGCATCGATAAATCGAATATTTTGATTCATCGAGTATTATTATGAATTTGATGTATAGATTACTTTAATGAAAATTAAAATACATTAAATTCATGACAGCGTCGCTTGTCTTTTAATGTATCGATTATTCGAATATTTTGACACATGATGAATCGATGAATTTAACGAATCGATGAATATGAATGAATTGAGCCTGCTGAATCAAAACTAATATCATAAAAAAAGACCGCAAAAGTAATTCATTATTAAATTACATCTCGAATTCAGTCAGGGTTTCGAATATTTTGATAAATCGATTAATGTGATGTATCGATTACATCGATGCTATCGAATATTATTATGAATTTGATGTATAGATTACTTTAATGAATATTAAATTACATTAAATTCATGACAGCGTTTCGTTTATATTATTGTATCGTTTACATCGACGAATCTATTAATTTGATGAATCGATTAAATTTTGAAGGATCAATGAATTTGAAGTATCGATTTATTTAATGTATCGATTACATCAATAAAGAATTACATCGTATTTTTGACGATGTTTCGATTATTTTTATGAATCGATTACTTCGATTACATCGATGAATTAAATATTTTGATGACTTGATTATTTCAAAGTGTGAAATAAATCGATTATTTTGATGACTTGAATACTTCGGAAGTGTGAAATGAATCGATTATTTTGATGAAACGGTTAAAGAGTAAATTATATCGATGAATCGATTACAAGAATCGATAAAAACGTTCTAAATTTTCATATAATATTAACGACTATAAAACCAAAAGTAAAATTTCTCCTATCACGGATAGTTTTGGACGATTCGTATACTTAACAAACGCAGAAAACTGAAAAGAAATTATCGCTTTGGAAATAGAAAGAAGAAACCCACAGAAGAGTTTGTCCCACAGGAGAATCTTGTACCACAGTATCTCAGTATTTGGAATAATATTGTATTAACGCAAGCCATTGACTTTGATTTCTTTAAATTTTTTTACAATTTTGTAGCCTGGCTCTTTATATTTAATTTTTTGAAAATTTTAAACAAAAATATTAACATACAACATAATCCAATTTTTTTTTGTTTTCAAAATTTAGTCACTTTTGCTTTATCATAATTAGCAAATTAGCCCAAAACAATAGTGTATGCGGCAGCGGCTGCGGGCAAATTAGGTAGTAAATTATTGAAATTATATAATTTATTAAAAGCAAAGAGCAAAATTTAAACAAAACAGAAAAAAATTATACAAAAATGTTATGTTACAAGATGAAAATCAATTATGCGATTATAAAAAAATATTGTTTGTCGCCGCAAGCAAAATATATGGACACCAATGTCAGATATGAGACAACAGACCTAATATAAATGATTAAACGAATAGCTTTTGGTCACAATGTGTGATCGAAACTTTCGGAATTTTCCCATTTAAGGTGGACAAGTCGACCAACAATATTAGAGATAAAACAATAAAATTTTTAAACTCTTTTTGTTTTGATGAAATGAGTCAACAAAAAACTAGTTTTATTCAGAAAAATATATGGCTGGGCATTAATGGGTTAAACGAAAAAAATGAATTCGAGCAGCAACATTTGAACATATTTCCCCCGTGTACCAAAAATAATATTTACATTCATACAAAAAAATAACAGAAAATCATTAAAAATTATAAATATTAAAGAAATCGATTACATCGATTAAAGTATAGATTACTAATCGATGAATCGATTATTTTGATGTTCAATTAGTTGATAAAATTATTTTAATATATCGACTATATTGACTTTAATCTATTTTGTGTATTTTTGATATATCGATTACTTTTGATGCATCGATAACGGTAAGACTATACAGATTTTTCGATTAATCGATGACATTGATACGATTAATTTGGCACAATAATTATTTAAATTGACACATTAATTATTTAAATGAATCGACTGCTTTAATATATCGATTATTTCGATGTATCAATAATAACAATAAAAAGTGCGAGGGGTTAACCACTATTGGAAATTATGGGACAACCTTTTGGAAATCATTTGGAAATCATTTGGAAATCATATCAAAAAATGGAAATCATTTAAAAAAAGTGGAAATCATTACAAAAAATGGAAATCATTTTGGAAATCAGTGGGACACAATTTTTCATAGTGGTTAACCCCTCGAATAAGTGAATACTGAATAATAACAAATTTATCGATTTCTATGATTCTTTGACGACGATAAGTTTGATACATCGAGTATTTTGTTGAATCAAATACTTTGATATATTATATAATTACATCAATGAACGAATTATATTGATTTAACCGAGGATTTAACGATCATTTTATTCGATAGCATCGATAAATCGATTTTCTTGTTACAAATTACATATACCATTTTAATGAATCGATTTCTTTGATGTATCTGTTACTTTGATTTATCTATTACTGTGATGAATTGTATAGATAAATCGATTACTTTGATGGATTATTACTTTAGATTATTTTAATAAATCGATTGCTTTAGTGTATCGATTCCGACTAATTGGGACACTAGGTCTGGGTCAAAAAATAAAAAAAAGTGTATCGATCACTTCGATTTATCTTTTACTTTGATAAATCGATTACATCGATGGATTATTAACATCGATAAATCGATTAACTTGATAGATCAATTCGAGTATATCGATTATTTCCAATTAACGTATGCAACCATGTATTTATTAAAAAATTACCTTTTCGTGTTTAAAATAACATGAAATTTTAAATATTTTAAGTGTAAATTATCAAGTCTTCTCAACTGCTCACAAAATATTCTTCCCAATAACCAAGTTTTCAATGATGAAAAATTACAATATTAGTCTTTGAGTATTATCGATGTTAAGTTTTCCGCAACCTTATTCTTATTCAATCGTCATTTTTCAACGTACAAAACTTTCTTCGATAAAAATAATTGTAAACTTTTATCGCCGTCTATACAAAAAGTGTCTACTATTCAAATAACAAAACTACAAACTACACAGAAAATTAAACACACACTCTATATACCCACTCAAAATGTTAGAAAAATGATTCACATTAAAAAAATTATATTTACAAAGCAAAAAAAATGGTGGCGAAAGGGTGTTATCGTTTTTTTTAATGTTACACAATATTCATCTACGCATGCATGTTTTTTTTTTAAATTAATTTACAATTTTCTCTAATTCTCTTCTATCGAGGAAAAAAAATCGATTTTATGCAAAAATCGATTTTATGCAAAAATCGATTTTATACTAAAATCGATAGTTTTTTTCCGGGTATAGAAATCGATTTAAATTTATTAAAAAAAAGTCAACTGTATCTTGCTTACCTTAACACAATATCGTTCAAATACTTTAGATTTAGAGGAGTTTTATTTTTATGATTAGGTGATTCGAATTTTTGTTTTTTTTTATTGGCGACTAATAAGGAGCATAATAATTGGCGCGCCCACGATATCCACGTCTAAAAATAAAACTAAATAAATGCTTCTATTTCAGTTTATTTGCAATTTATTAGGCTTACATTGGTCGTCTAGTTCCCCGAAAGGTTGTATGGCAACATGCGGCGGCAGCCCGCGAGGTGGCACCACGTGCGGTGCGTCCACGGAAACCGCGTGGGAAGCGATTTGTCGTCGAGAGGCCCGGTCGATTTGTACGTTTTGACATAACCTGCAAAATGGAAGATAATTCAATAAATTTCTTTTGTTTGTTGTAATTTAACCCTTTACCTTTATTTGTCTACCCCTAAATAATGTCTCATTCATGGCTAACGCTGTTTCTACGAAATCTTTTGAACCAAATTCAATGTATGCAAAACCCTTGGGGTGCCCATCGACTTTATTGCACAGAATTGTAACCCTATTCATGCTGCCGCATCCGTGAAAATGTGCTTCTAGTTCTTCGGCCGTTGCGCCGTAATCGACATTGCCCACGTAAATCGAACGATCGTCGATTTCTTTTTTCTCTTCCAGCGACAATGGAATTGGCGTTAGGCCAGTCGGTGAACCTAATGTCATCTGTTTATTTACCTCCGATTGCATTTGTTTTAGTTTTTCGGCCTCCTCTTCCATTTCTTTGACGCGAGCCTTTATCGCCTCCAATTCCGGATCGATTTGAAGGGCTGAGTCATCCTACAAAGAAAATCGTTTCGTATTTAAATCGATAGAATTGATTTAGTAAAATTTTTGTTGGTTGGTTAATATTTTTTAGTTCCTAAAGTTACCACAGTGGCGCCACTATGGATAGTATAAAATTCTTAAAGTTCTTCTTAAAGTAATTATTGGATAATTCCATTGGGAAGTCTTACCACACTTTGCTTTGTAAGTCTTATGGAAATCATTGAATTCTTATGGTAATGGAAGTCCTGAAAGGGTTGGAAGTTTTATGGAAATTCTTGAAATATTTTTTAATGCCTGAAAGTCTTAGAAGTCTAATGGATATGGAAATCTAATGCAAATAAAATCTTGAAATTTCTAGATAGTCAAATCTTTCAAGACTTGGAAGTTTTGAGCAAGTTTTTTAGGGATTCTTATTAATGGAAGTCTTTTGGACGGCACCGTAACATTAGCGCGCCGCGACAGTAGCGCGCCACGCTATAACTCGAAATATATTTATCGCAAATAACTTCCTCGGATGCCAAATCTTAGCTTTTATAATTCTTAAAAGGAACAATTTAACTTTTTCTTTGAATAATTGTTCGTTTGGAAGTTATGTCGCCGCGCGCTAATGTCGCGGCGCGCTAGTGTCGCGGTGCGCTTTTGGACGTCTTATGGAAGCGAGTTTTGGAAATCTTAGGAAAGTAAGTTTTGGAAGTCTTTTGGAAGTAAGTCTTGGAAGTTTTGAAAGTCTTATGCAAATCAACGAAGTCTTGAAAGTTTTTTTGGAAATCTCATGATTTCTGATTTTCGATATGATTCCGTGATTTCTTGGTCTTGGAGGTCTTATGGATGGAAGTAAGTCAAGCAAATCTTAGGTATTAGAAAACTAATGGCAATGAAATCTTGAATTTTTTGAAAGATTTTTAGAAGTCTTGGAAGTCTAATGGAAATGAATACTTGAACGTTTTCTGGAAGTCTTATGGAAGTATGTCTTGGAAGTCTAATGGAAATGAATTCTTGAACGTTTTCTGGAAGTCCTAGAAGTATTGGAAGTCTTACGGAAATAAAGTCATGAAAGACTTTTTTATTGAAGTAAGTGAAGTCTTGGAAATCTTCAGTAAGTCTTGAAATATTGGAAGTCTAATGGAAATGAAAATTTGAAGACTTATGGAAGTGTTGGAAGTATTGGAATTTTAGTGGAAATGAAGTCTTGAACGATTTCTGGAAGTGTTGGAAGCCTTACGGAAACGAAGTCATGAACGATTGTTTTATTGAAGTAATGGAAGTCTTGCAAATCTTTTGGAAGTAAGCCTTGGAATATTGGAAATCTAATGGCAATGAAACCTGTTTTTTTAAGTCTTATAGAAGTAATGAAAGTCTAAGAAGTATGGGAAGTCTTATGGAAATTAAATCTTAAAAGATTTTTTGGAAGTCAAGTCTTGGAAGTGTTATGCAAATAAAGTCTTGAACCAAGTTTATTGGAAGTCGTATGGACGTAATGGAATTCTTCGAAGTCTTATGGAAACCAATTTTGGAAGTGTTTGAAGACTTAGGCAAATTAAATCTAGAGTCTTTTGAAACTATGGAAGTAAGTCTTGGAACTTGGAAGTTTTGGAATTCTTATGGAAATGAAGTCTTGAACGGTTTTTGAAAATCGTGGAATTTTTAAAAGCCTTACGAAAATGAAGTCATATGTTTAGATTTTTTATTAAAATAATGGAAGTATTGGTAATCTATTGGAACTAATTCTTGGAATATTGGAAGTCTTTTTGAAATGAAACCTAAAAAAAATCAAATAAAATCTTGATAGTTTTATGGAAGTAATGGAAGTCTTTTAGAAGTTTTTTTAGATGTCTTGGTGGGCTTTTGGAAGTCCGGTAAGTGTTGAAAAGCTTAAAGCAATGAAGTCTTGAAAGATTTTTAGGTGTTTTATGGAAGTCTTATGGAAGTAAGTCTTGGAAGTGTGGGAATATTTATAGAAATGAAGTCTTGAAGGTTTTTTGGAAGTCCTGGAAGTTTCAGAATCCGTACGAAAATGGAAATCTTGGAAGTCTTATGGAAATTAAGTTTTGAAAGACTTATGGAAGAAATGGAAGTCTTGGAAGTAATTGAATTCTTATGAAAGTAATGGAAGTCTAAGAAATATTGGAAGGGAAAGCCTTATGGAAGTAAGTTTTGGAAGTCTTTTGGAAGACCTGCAAGTTTTGGAAGCCTTCGGTGGTGAAGTCTTGAATAATTTTTATGAGTTTTATTGAAGTAATAAAAGTCTGGAGGTCTTATGAATGAAAGTACGTCATGGAAACTTATGAAAATATTGGAAGTCTAATGGAAATGAAATCTTGAACATTTTCGGAAGTAAGTCTTCGAATATTGGAAGTGTTAGAAATCTTATAGAAATGAAGTCTTGAACGCTTCTTGGAAATCTTTTGGAAGTCTTACGAAAATGATTTCTTTAAATATTTTTAAAATACTTATGGAAGGAATGAAGATCATGGAGGTCTTTTGGAAGTTTTATGGAAGTGTTGGAAGTAATGGAAGTCTTATACAAATTAAGTCTAGAAAGTCCTGAACGTTTTTTTAAATTCCTGAAAGCGTTGGAAGCCTTACACAAAAGAAGTCTTGGAGGTCCTTTGGACGTCTTATGTAAGTGTCATGGAAGACTTCTGCAAATTAAGTCTTAAAAGTCGTATGGAAGCAAGTCTTGGCAATCTAATGAAAACGAAATCTTGAACGTTTTCTGGAAGTCCTGGAAGTGTTGGAAGCTTTACAGAAATAAAGTCAGGAAAGATTTTTTATTGATGCAATAGAAGTCTTGGAAATCTTTCGGTAGTCTTGGAATATTGGAAGTGTTACAAATCTTATAGAAATGAAGTCTTGAACGCTTAGTCTTATGGAAGTATTGGAAGACTTATGCAAATTAGTTTTGAGTCTTAAAGTCCAATGGAAACGAAGTCATGAACCAAGTTTATTGGACGTAATTTGAGTCTTCGAAGTCTTGGAATTACTATAGAACTGAAGTCCTGGAAGTTTTGGAAGACTTAAAGAAATGAAATCTTGAAAGATTTTTAGAAGTAATGTAAGCCTTTTTTTGTAATGGAAATTAAATCTTGAAATTTTTTTTGGAAGTCTAGGAGTCAAGTCATTGAATTCTTATGGAATTAATAGAAGTCTTATTTGGAAATGTGGATGTCTTTGGAAAAAATTTCGTAATTTTAGAATACGTTATGGTGAAGGTGGAACAACCGACAATAATATCCAACGCAATCTCCCAATTAAAAATAGCGTCGATTCTTAGCAATTTCTCAAATTGAACATAAAATCAAAAATTCGAGTAGATTCACACAAAATAAGAAAAAGAAATTCAATCTAAATTAAGACGAGTATCACGATTTGTTGACGTTGCGATCGAGTTAATACAACAAAAAATGTGTTTGTTTTGACATGGATTTAAATTTGCTGACGTAAACACGGATTATATTCTAAATTATTCTGACCTACAAATCAATAAAATTCAAATCTCTTCGATTGAAAGCCTCAACAAATTACCTCATTTAATAGTTCAACATCTCCGTTGGCATCGTCCAGATGCTCCAAAAGTTGATCTTCGTTTAGGGACAAATCTTCGTCGTGCATCATTTTGAATAATTTATTTTTTTCTCGTAATTTGTTTATCTGCAAATTGGAAAAATAACAAATAATTAGCAAAATTAAACAATTTGGAAAAATGCACAATTATCAAATTATAACCAAAAATAGAGAAAAAAACAAGTTTCTATGGAGGCGAAAAAAAATGTTGACGCCGACAATCGACACCATTTTTTGCATCCATTTTTATAGAGAAAATAGCAAATTTGCCGGAAAACCGTCAGCGAATTTCGATTAACGCACATTTTTCGCACAGCAATTTGATAAATTTATCTCAAAAACAGCGATATTAATCGCGATGATTAAAGATTTCCGATAACTTACAACAAATTTGCACGCAAAATATCGATGGAGTTTTCGACTTTTTGTGTATATTTTTCAGGTGCCGCGCAATGATATGACGATTGACGTTTCGCGCGCGTCCTGTGTGCAGTTGACGGTTTTGATGTGTAGTGGCGCGCGCGTATTACAGTTTGAATGTCCCTGCAAACAAAAAGTGGTTTGAAATTTTTGTATGAGGATTCGATTGTGAATATTCTTATTTTTTTGTTTTAGGTTATTTTGCAAAAGGAAAATAATTTTTAAACGAGAAAAAGTCGAAAAATTAATTAAAATAAATAAAAAATGGCAAGTAGTAGGGTGGGAAAATTGGCAATATTGTTGGGTACATGTGTGCCATCCGTAAAGACGAGTGCATCGAAAATTCGAATAAGACAAATGGAATTAGATCAGAACTTGCTTATGGTAGCAGGAGCATCTTGTAGTAAATTTCTAAATAATTAAAATTTTCCAATTTTAGTATTTCAAAACTGATAAATATGTATTTGCACATGATCCGGACAAAGTGCTTAAGGTTGGCGACGTTGTTTTGGTCAAAGAATTGCCGGAAAAGAAAACCCGCCTCATAACACACTCCATTGAAGAGGTGGTCTTTCGCTTCGGTGACATCGTTGATCCGATAACCGGCAAGCATGTTGTGGTCAGTCAATATCGTGATGCTGTTGAGGAAAAGACAAACCTATTTGGCAAAGCAAAATCAGCATTTGACTATTCAAAGGCACCGCCTCGCGGACGCCTGGAGGGCACCAAAGATTTCACACATCAAGAAACCTACATTAAGTGGCACGAAGATGGAAAAGATCAACCGTTTGCCGTTTAGGTCATTAGGGGCATTAATTTAGTTGTAGCATTTAAATAAAAAATAATTTTAATTAAAAAAACAATGATTTGTACGTCTCTTTAAATTTGAACAACTTTCCAAGCACACGCAATCTGACTTTATCCTTACAAACACCTTACGGCCCAAAACTCATTCTAATCCAAGAAATTCTCGTTCAAGTGCCGCACCCATCATATTCCAATCACCATCGTCATCCTCATCAATCGGATCCTCACTGCCCGCACTACCACATTCCGATCCAATGTCCAAGTCAGACGGTAAATCACAGCCCCGCCTGAACCTAGCACTTGGCATTTCATCCTCTTCTTCGTCTTCATTGTCCGAATTGCCACTAACATTACAGGCATCCGCATCCGGAATATTTAAGTTTATCTGTTGTAATCTTGCGTTCTCATCGTTTGATTTGAAAAATTTTCGACGTTGCGTTGCCTCTTTTTCGTCTTCCTTCTTGCGTTTTTTCTTCAGTTTTTTGTCGATGGGAGGGTTTTCTGGAGGAGCAAAAAAGGTTCACAAATAAATTCAGGAAGTAAACAATCTGCGCATACCTATATCGACGGGCTCGTCGTCGCTGGATGTGTCCGATTCGAAAAATTGATCAAACTCTTGATTCATATCGGCCAAATCGGCATTCGAAAAACTTAACAACGGATTTATGGTGTCGATAAACTTGGGCTCATCGTCATCGTCCTCGGCAGGATCAATTGCTCCCGCAATTGGTTCGTTCTTTTTACTATTTATGTTATAGTTTACAGAATGTTCTGGACAAAATAATTTAAGGGATTAGTCTTTGTGGGGATAATTCGTCATTTTTAGCTTTAGAACTCTCGGTAATAATTTCAGAAATCGTTTTGGAAATCAGAAATTCTTTGAAAAATCAGAATAAATTACAAAAATCTGAAATAATTTCAGAAATCCTTTCGAAAATCTGAAATAATTTTATAAATTATGAAAATCAGAAATAACAAATAAATTCGGAAAGCAGAAATAATTTCAGAAATCCTTACGAAAATCAGAAATAATTTTAGAAATCCTTTCGCAAATCGGAAATAAAAATCAGAAATTACGAAAATAATTTCTTAAATCATTTTGGAAATCCGAAAAAATTTCTAAAATCTTCTCAGAAATCTGACGAAATAACTTTCGAAATCTTTTCGGACCTCAGAAATAATTTCATAAATCCATGCGTAAATCTTAATACTCCTGGAAATCAGAAATAATTTCTGAACTATTTCCGAAAATTAAGAAAAATAGAAATCCTTTCTGAAATCGGCAATAATATGAGAAGTTCTTTCTGAAATTCTTTCAAAAATAAGAAAACAAGTCCTTTTGGAAATCAGAAAAAATTTCAGAAAAATTTTCGGAAATCACCAATTAGTTTAAAAAACCTTTCGGATATTAGAAATAATTCCCGAAATCAGAAACAATTTCTAAAATAAGAAATATTTTCGGAATTTCTTTCCAAAATCAGAAATGCTTTCAGAAATCAGAAATAATTTCTGAAATCGTTTCCTTTTGGAATCAGAAATAATTTCTAAAATATTCTTGGCAATCACTAATTTATAGTTTATAAAACCTTTCGGAAATCGGAAATTACGAAAATCATAAATAATTTCTGGAAATCAGAAATATTTTAAAAAATCACGGAATTAATTAAAATCTTTTTGGAACTCGGAAATTATTTCAGAAATTGCGAAAATCGGAAACAATTTCTTAAAAAAGAAATAATTTCTGAAATTCATTCGGAAATCAGGAATAATTTCAGAAATTATTTGTAATTTTTTTCAGAAATTTTGGAAATCTTTTCGGAGATCAAAAATAATTTCAGAAATCACGAAGATCAAAGAAACAATTTGAAGATCCAATCTATCTCTGATTTGTTGTATTGCAATTTGAAATTTAAAAATAAATTTCGAAGTTAAATTTATTCCGCGTCTTGTATTGACTTTACCGGGACTATGACAGTGTGGTGGCGGTTGTCGCATCTTGGTCGGATTTTGTGGATCCAATGGAAACAGTTTCTCCTCCACACATTCCCAGCGTTCGGCGCACGACCACAGCCAGTCTGGTGTAACAACATTAATTTCGCTACGTTTTCTCGCCGCATTTGCCTTAAATGTTCCTGAAAAAATGTAAGTTTTTTTGAAGAACATTTTTCTAATTATTTTCCCATTTTAATTTTACCAGCCGTTGCGGCCACTAAATGCGTTGCTTCGTCAGTCAATTGCTGGATAACATTTGCGCCCAAACCCTTTGCTATCAGATAGGCTCGACTTTGTTCCAATTTCTGATGATTCGGAACGAGTCCAGAAAATACCAACGTTTTACCTAGCAGCACTTCGCTTCTAATTTTTGGTATTAATATTTTGAGGTCAGGTATCTGTGGGATTAAGGGGATTAAGTTAGGAATCTGTCCAGACGGCAGCAGGGAAGACACAAACCTTTTTGTGCTCTTCATAGAATGAATAGAATCGCTCGTGAATTTTGATTAGAATACATTCTAAATGTAACAAGTAATCGTCTGGATCTTCAATGTCTATAAGATTATCTTCACTGTCCGAGTTTAAATTCTTCAGGCTCTCTTCATTGATTGTCGTCGTAGTCGTCGTCGGTGGTTTCTCATCTTTATTGTGTTCCGTTGTTTCTTCTGTATCTGATTTCTCCGTCGATTCTGTTGATGTTTCTTTGTCATCTGTACAATTATCTTCTTTACTATCTTCGACCACTTTTTCATCAGCAGCTGCATTAGGTACAGTTGCCTTAGCCTCAACGGAAGTTTTTTCTTTTTTATCTAAATCTACGAAAAAAATTATTAAAATTTCTCATTTAACCTCGACAGTCAGATACGTACCCTTAAAATCGACTCCCTTACCATCCAGCTCATGTTTGGCCATGCCTGGCGGAGCATTTATATCGCCAGTGTGTTGGAAAAAGTGATAGGGTTTAACCTAAACGGGAAGGGTTTAGTAAAAAATTTAGAAAAATTATTCCAATTCTATTTACTTGAATAAGATTCGAGGCCATATTCCAGACATCCTCGCGATCGTCAATAATGCAGACCATTGAGTCGCCACATGGAAACAGAGCTCTACAAGAGAAACGCGTTAATTTATCGACAAAATGCGCACCACAAATTTTACCTCAAATTATCCGTTTTACTGGTGAGGTTAAAACATTCGTCCCGCGACAATATTCGATGGGAAAAATATTTTCCATCCTCATCCAGAAACTGGGCTATCATGTGCGCATAGTTTCGGGCGCCAAACGTGCAAATGTGCAGTTCATAGTATGGAGCCATTTTGCTTAGGAAATCGAACGTACCCGGCCTTAGGCGGGTGTGGTACCACGGCGAATTTGGCCCATACAATTGAAAGTGATAGACACCCTTCAGATTGTTCGGAACATTATCGTTTGTTGTGTGGATCAATGTTTGATCCAGATCGACCAGCAGAACAAGTTTTTTATCTTCAAGCAGTCGGTCCGTGTCGGCTTTGCCCAGTTTTTGTGCTAATTTCTGGGTTACCTTTAGTTCTGGTACAGCATGAATCATGGGCACAGATGCTTCGGATGTGTTGCCCTTTGGAAAAAAATTAAATCCTGAACTTTAAAATAAACTAAACACCTTACGTTTTCTTCCTGTCGTAGATCTGCTCCACAATCGGCACACATATCCTTTATAACGGTCGTATGGATGCATGCTGCCAACTCCAAAAGAGGTTCCCTGAAACGAAATCAAAAACAACAAATTTTTATTATTTATATTTTTTCGCGCGCTCGCCGCAAATTCATAACAACAACAAACAATAACACATACTCTTTGCCGACCGCATCGCCCTCTTTGAAGCGCAACTTCTGGACAACACCACTTTGCGACGATTTGAAACGCTTAATTTCGCTGTCGCTATCGTCATTTAGCTGGTACAGAAGAATTATTTGATTATTTTGCACCGAATAACCTTCCCGCACCTTCCATTTGATAATTTTTATCGAATTATCAGCGGGCGCATAAACAATACAATTTTGCGTGGACATTTTACACTATTTTCGCATCTGTAGTTTTCCATTGAACTGAAATTTAAACAGCTGCTATGCGTAATTAGTTCACAATAACGAAATTTTCGTCCCTTCTGTAAAATATGGTATCAATTATTGCATTCGGTGTAATAACGTTGTAAGTCAACTTTGAACATTTTGTTCAGTAATAGGGCAGTATCACAACAAAACCACATAACCTAAAATGTTATATGAAAAAAATTTGTAGTTGTATTGTTTACATGTAAAAAAAAATATTTTTCTCTATAAATTGGTTTTACACACGTTTTTACAATTGGGAATCTATTAAATGGTATTTCCTTATATTTAGTTAATAATTTTTGCAATTCTGTACGACACACTTGGTATTGTAAAGTTAAAAAATACACCAAAACTGCTATTTTGTGAGGTTAGAAATTAGAAATCGTCAGCTGCTACAACCGTATATCATTCTCGTTTTCAGCGACCTTTAAAATATCTAAAAAACTTTTTTCTTCTAGATTTATCCAAATGAAAAATTCTTTAAAATAAGTATATTGGAAGAAAATACAAAACTTTAGAAATCGCAAAAAACCCTAGATGCTTTTCCCATTAATAACTTAAAAACTAATTATCCGAGAAAAATGTGTTGTATACAAAAGTTGTAGGAAATTTATATTGACTTAAATGTATAAAAAGTGAGATAGTTATTGACAAAACAAGTGATTTCGGACCACAAAATCCAAGATGACGTCGCTATCAGCGGTTACCCGAGTTTACAAATTTAAGGTTTTCAATAGAAGCCTATATTTAACATAGATGCAAAAAATCTGCACTCCCTGATTGTTTGCAAGCTAACGCCTTTTATTATGGTCTCTATATATGGAGTGTGGACTGCCACAATCTAAATATACGATATTTAAAAAATTCAATTAGGATAAGATATAGGAAGAAGGATCGGAATAACAATGTAACATTTAACATACAACAGTTTTTTTTTTGTAAATGCAAAGCAAAACATTTCAGTTTTAAGAAAAATTATTTAAACATAAAATAGAAAATCGAATATTTTAATTAATTTTAAAACTAATTTTCATATATTAATTTTTTTTTCTTGAAATTTTTCCAACAAATCTCTCTCGATATTCAAATTCTAAAAAAACATATTATAGTGTCGAACATTTTGTATGCCTGGATTTTTGTGTAAGTCTACATCGGCTAGCCAAACATTTCGTAACAGAGTAAGTGTGACCATATCATATCATATAAATATAAGTTTGAAGCTATTTATCAATAAATCTGTACGCTGCAGCTTTCAAACATCAATTTAAAACATTATTACATTTTTGCAAATCATTTAAAATTTTATTTTAATTACTTAAAGATTATATACAAAAAATGCATTGCAATTCTCATATTATATTATTAAATAACTAGCATGGCTGCTGAAAAAAGCTTTAAAACTTAAATACAGATGCTTTAAATATTGCAAACAAATTTCTTTTAGCTAATATATACTTATATTGTAGGCTCTATATTTGTTTTTATAAAATCGATAAACTTTAAAAATTACCGTTCAAATCCTAAATTTGA
>JANSTW010026673.1:0-26290 GCA_027564275.1 Diadocidia ferruginosa | reverse complement strand
TATTGTAAAACTCCTTAAACATTATATAGTTAAAATTTAAACTATTATAAAAAATTTAATTATAGAATGAAATCAAAATTAAAAAACTCTGCATTTTTACACTTATTAAATTAAATCTTTAGGATAAAGATAACCTTCTGCGCCATAATCATATCGAGGTAATTTACAAAGCTTTGGAGCCAAAGAAAACAAGGTTCTTATATGTGATTTTAGCGAATCATTTATTAAATTACGTGCCATCACAAGGAGCTCGTCTAAAATCGCAGCAATACCCTAAACAAATTAATCAAAAATAATAAACTAAGTAAAATTTTTGATTTTAAAT
Source organism: Diadocidia ferruginosa (assembly GCA_027564275.1). Classification (NCBI taxonomy): domain Eukaryota; kingdom Metazoa; phylum Arthropoda; class Insecta; order Diptera; family Diadocidiidae; genus Diadocidia; species Diadocidia ferruginosa. The sequence continues at coordinate 25,965 of JANSTW010026673.1, read as the reverse complement.
TCATTTCATTAATACTAACTTGATAACCCAATACTTTTGCCATAATCTTAAGGTGCGGGAGACCTATAAATCCATTGTACATTGCTGAAATATTAGAAAAAGCTGCATTTAATGACTTGGAACCAAATTCATACGGATAAGCAACAACAGGTGCTTTTTCACGAGTAGGTGGTTTTCGATAATTTACCTAAAAGCTAATAGTTTAAATTTAAGAACAAAAATTATGGCGCTAGTTATGTTTTTTTAAATATTACTTGTTAACAAATATAATAAAAATTACTTTTCCTCTCACAAATCTTTTTGTTGTTGAATTGAAGCAATAATTAGGCATTAAATCAGTACTCAATTCTAAAAATATGTGCAAAGTAATTCGACCATTAGGAGTAAAGACTTGATGATTTGCTTCAACAAATAAATCTTGAAAATCACCAAGAGCACCCAGATGTTCACTTAACAGTCGATGACATAAACGATTCGTCTCCAGCAAATTTTCAAAAGTCTAAAATAAAAAAATCCTATCAAATGGCACAAAAATAAACCCAATTATCATTTGTATTTATTATTACATAATCTTATTTTATTACCAAAAAATAAAAATACCGCATAATAAAAAATAAATAAGATATGTAAAATAAATATAAGCCGTAAAATTGATTTTATAAGCTGTAATAAATGTTTAAAAAAGTTCATTAAATTACCACAATATAATAAAGTCCTTCAGACTCAAATTTAGAAATAGCAACATCTAGTGATCGTTGCAAAGCAGTGTTTATTCGTTGACATACTAAACGATTTAAATCTACCGACCGTCCTAATAACTAAAATATTAATTAATAGAAAATATAACTTTAAAACAAACAAGCGTTTTACAAATTTCTAAGAATTTGTTGACAATTTAAAATTTTTTTTGTAATAAAAGTTTAATCTAATAAAACTTCAACAGAGGTAAAATAAACTTAATTAATATTAACAAGATTCCCAACAAAAAAAATTATAATATTATGTTTGTTTATTAAAAAACAAAAAAAACCTGAAAGTGTCTTTGTTTTAATAAAACTTCATAGCGAGCAGCTGGAGGAGTACGTATAGTTATTCCAAGTCGAGCACAATCTGATTTAAAGCCTTTGTCCAAAAGCATACTAAAAATTATTCAATAAAGCAAAAAAAACATACAAAAATATCAACTATTTTTTTAAGTTAAATATACGAATTTTAAAAATTAAAAATAAATTACCATGCAGCGAGTTGTTTATAATGAGTAAAAATCGCTTCCGAAAGTTTATAGATAAATTGATCAAAGCATAAATTCACTTCTGCCTCAACTTCATCATATAAAAACTGTTTTTTAAATCTTTTAAGAGAATAATTTGCTGCATCATTGTATAAATCAAGCTGAAATAAGATGCATTCCATTAATGCTGGATCTTGAGTACTCAAAATATGATCTATAAGAATCCATGGGATTGACATATCAATAGGAAACTAAAATTAAACTTTTCATTAAAAATTATATATATAATAATAATAAATAAATAAATAAATAAATAATAATAAATAAATAATAAATATAAACAAAACCTGAATGCGTCTACCCATTGTCATTTCCAAATAAAATTCACGAAACCAAAGTTGCGATAATTCCGCACATTGTTCTAGTGAAGTTGACAATTGCAGCAACGCTGGCCAATAATAAGAAATTCTTAGAAAATTAATCATTTTATCTAAATGTTTTTGGTCTACATCTTTCCGAAAAACACGTTTCCCATTAGAATTTTTTTCAGAAATTAATGACTCAAGCATTGTCCTTGCCATATATAGCTAAATAATTATATAAAACCTTACAAAAATAATTACAATCAAAAAAATAAAAAATCATTCTAGCTAAGCTTTTTGTATAAAAAAACATTGCAAAGTTTAAAATGTTATATTTTCCATTCTCGTAAAAAATTATTTAAAATATACCTGGGTGCTGCTTGGCGCTACATTACGACGTTTCAAACGAATATCAGTCATAGAATTGGAAACAGATTTCTTTGTTTTTTTTGTCGATTTTACACTAATATCTGACGACCTTGAGCCATACTTATCAAATTGATCTATTGCAGAATTGTCAGAACAAGTATCAATAATTGAGTTCATAATTCTATAATATCCTGTTTTATTGTATAACAACATTTTTAGGTTATTTTAGAATTAATAAACAAAAATATACCCAGTTAAAAAATCTTTTTTATGTTTTATTGCCTTGTTTAAAGGGTCTTTAATTGTTAATTGAATAAAATCTTGAAGATCTGCATATATATGGCGTCGAATTGCACTAGAAAACTCAGCCTCCATTTTACCAATCAACAGCTGTACACCCTTTATCATCGATAGTATCTAAAAATGAAATATATTAATAGGCGTAATAAATGTTAAAATAATTTCCACATACTTCAATTAAAGCTACTTTCTCGCTAGCAGAATAATTAAATTTTGTTGCACGTTCATACTCCTCAGCGGAATCGGGACAGTCGGGATTATCACGAGAATTTGTTGGATGTAAAAGTTTCCATGAAATTGTTTCCATTACATCGCAAGTCCACGAACACAATAATTGCAAACCACTAAGAGTAAGATTAGCAATTTCTCGGTTTTCAGAATCAGTGCGAGGACCTTCTTTATCATATACAGAAACCTTAAAAACGTAACTATTTTTGCCAACAAAATTTAAACCCTCTTAATTGTATTAAAACCAACAAATAAAAAATACTTCATTTTTAATCCGAGCTAAATGTGTTACATACTCATCATGATGTTCACGTATTGTTTTTAGCTTTTGAACAATATTGATGTGACAATGTTCACCTAGTGTAAACCAAAATAAGCAAATGTTTTAAAAATGAATGTTAATAAAAATATACCTTCAATATTTGAAAGAGGCCATTTTGCTGCATCATAAAAACGAGACCGCTTGACAAATGAGAAAGGTTGAATCTGCATATCACCAAAAAGAGGAACTACTTCAATTGACTAAAAATTTGAGTATTTAACAACGTCTTAACTTTATAAGTATTAAAAATAACCTTAAAAATTTTGTCTAATTTGGAAATTGTAATACGTTTTTTTTGATCCAACTTCGATACATTTGCTTCTTGACCATCCATTAAATATAAACAAAAAGCAATTACTTTAACGTACATATGCCGTTCTTCCGGACAAATATACATATGATTTTCAAAAAAGTGAACACAAATATTCACAACATCGGCTAAAAGTTCTTCATATCCATCAATCTAAACATACTACAAATTAAATTTTGACCAAAAAAACATAAAATAAATTTCTTATAAAATGTTAGATTTAAAAAGTTTAATGATTGCAATTTTTAACACTTGTGTATTAAAGATAACATAAAAAAATAAATTAAAAGTAATACAAAACATACTTCTTGTAAACCTGCTTTTAATGCTTCTTTTATTTTGTTTTGAGTAGCCAAAAACAAACTTAAATTATGCATTTGCTGAATGTTATTTGAGAGAGATTGAAGGAATTGAGACGCACTAAAAAATTATAAACTTAAATTTATAAAGTTAAATTTATTAAAATAATACCGCTTATAAGTTGAAAAATCGTTCTTAATTGAAGCTTTCATATTTTTCAATTCATCCAAAACTGCAAACATATTTAAGAATTTTCCCAAAATAAGCAAATATGCTTCAGAAACAAAATCCCGACGTTTCTCGGGGTGACACAACCTCTTTACTTCTTCACAAAATTTTTCAATAGCATTATTCTACAATGAATATTTTTAATAAGACAATTTTGATTAAAAAATTATGTGGAAAACACAAACCGTAAACTCCATAAACAATTCAATTTTGTGCACTTCAGGATAAAGTACTTTAACAACTTTGTCATTAATTTCTGTTCTGTTTGGCTGATCATTTGACTTTGCCTAAATAATGACAAAAAAAATTAAATAAAAAATGTAATTTATAATTTAAACCATTTTTTACATCCAAAAATATCATTCAAATAAAAAAATATACCATTGGAACTGCCCTAGAACAACATCTCCACGTGTACATTGTAGCAGCATGTTGAAATCCTTCTCGTAACATTTTACTCTAAATAAACTACTTTTACATTAAAAAATATTAAATATTTCAGCGTCAACAAAAAAATAGCAAATCTTATACAAAAATAGCATGTCGTGTTGCTTCTTCTATGTATTTAGAGCATCCAGTAATAAAAGCATTTCTGTCTTCAAAATTCGTATCAAAGTTTGCACGACAATCCAATGTCAACGAAAGTGCTTCAATACAAGGTTGGTCATCAATAATTGGCATATCATCGAGAACCTACATTCCACAGTTTATATTCAAAAAAATAAAATTTATTATTCACATTATTTGGAAGATACTTTCATGGAAGTTTATGTAAATAATTTTTTAAACCAAAAACAAATTGCAATTCCAACGACATTAAACTAGCTCAAACTACGATATATGTTGGTTCACTGATTAAAACTATATTCTCCATAAGATAATCTAAACCTAAACATAGCATTAAAAATTTTTTTAGCATAATATGTTAAATTGAAGGAAACCATAAACGATATAAAATAAACTAAAAAGTAATCAAAAAACAACAATTTTATTGCAAACTTTGTTGCTCATAATAAATTTTTTTTGTAATTTATTAAATAAAAAATTACCGCAACGTTTATTAAAGCATCTTGAATTGTAATACTTTTCTCGCCGTTTTCCGACGCCATAACTTTGCTGAATCACTAATTCAAGTAATGTTAATTCTAAAATAACAAAATAGTGCTTTTTTAAAAAGTTCTTTTTTTTATATAAATTGGCATTATGCAATATATTTAAACAATTTATTTGAAATTTTTTTTATGGAAATTAAGGTGTCGAGACTTGGGGGAAGTTTTTTATGGATAAATTTCCGGAATTGGGCTGTTTCCTATCATCTTATTTGTATTTATAATACTTTATTGGATAGTAAATTTTTTTAAAGATGTCTTGCAAAATTTCTTAAGTGTCAAAAACTTTATGAATAAGTGGAAGACGAATATAATAAACATATAATCTTATTAAAGGATGTATGAAACACAACAAACCATTTCTAAAAACGGTTTTTGTTGGGAAGTATAATAAAAAAATTAAAAATTAAAAATTTTGAAGAGAAGAAAAAGCGCTTTTATAAACATTTCTTTGGCATATTTTTTTTATCAATTTTCTTTCGATAAAAAGTAAATTTTTTAATCAAAAAAATAAAAAAGTATTGCTTTGTTTGCAATTGTTCGTTTTGGTTGATATTAGATACCCTTGTAGAGTAAACTCTGTACAAAATTGCTTTTATAGTTTTTTTTAAAAGAAAAATGAAAAAAAATTAAAATAAAAAATAAATACTTGTGAACTAACTTTTGTCCGCAAGTAAAAAGCATTTCTCTATTTATCTATTTCTCTTAGATATTTTTTGCATATATGTTGTATATTTTAACAATAAATATTTAATAACAAGTATGTTGATTTAAACTAAAGACAAGATAAGTTTTTTAAATACAGTGCTAGCTAAAATTTTTTCTGTATTTCACATTTTAATCAAATAAACCCTATAACATTTCTTGTAAAAAATTATTGTAGTAATAATTTTCCCGTCACTTCCAAAAATTTTTTTTTGCAACTTTTTGGAAGTTTCTAGATATTTTTTTTTAATAAGTATATAAAGCCCGCCTAGGAGTGCATTCAATAGCAGTTTCAAATTTGAAATTCATGATCGATATGACGGAGAAAATTGAAATCGACAGAAAGCAGATTCGCACGCTTTTGCATTACGAATACCTGGGCAAGTGCAAAGCAATCGAAGCAGTACGAAACATTTGCAGCAAGATGGGTGATGGAACGGTCTCATACGATACCGCAAAAGTTTTGTTCGCCAAGTTCAAGAAGGGTGACTTTAATCTCGACGAAGGAAAGCATAGTGGCCGCCTAAATCTCGTCTTCTGGAGCTAGTTAAAGAGAAACCGCAACAATTGCTAAACGAAATTGAAGAGCTACTAGGACACGACCATGGACACTTGAAAAAGCATCAAAACTTGAAGCTTGGATACCACACGAACTTTCAACTGTTCAAGCCACTATGCGAGTCAACACGTATATAGTCAACACGTAACTTCTGGCTTTTAAACGCACGTTCGACTGGCTGAAGAACCTGATTACCGGCGACGAGAAGTAGATTCTCTACGTTAACCACACACGAAGCGTCAATGGCTCAGCACGCAGGAACACGAAATACCGACGCAGAAAGCTGATTTATACCTCAAAAAGGTTATGCTCTCGGTTTGGTGGAACGTCAAAAGAATTGTGCACTGGGAGCTTCTGTCATACGGACGGACACTTACTGCCGATATTACTACTGTGAGCAATTAGACCGGGTTGCGGAACAGCTTAACGGAAACCAGGACAAAGTTTACTTCCTTCATGATAATGCTCGACCACACATCGTAAAGCGAACTTGCCAAAAAATTCAGGAGCTTGGCTGGACAATTATGCTACATTCGCCGTACTCACTAGACCTTGCACTGACGGACTACCACCTATTCCGGGCTCTGAGCGATCACTTGCGTGATAAGTACTTTAACAACGAAGCACACCTCAAAACGGATCTCGATCAGTTCTTCACGTCTTTCGTGCCGGTCTTTTACACTAGAGGAGTTTTAGAATTACCCATTAAATGGCAAGAAGTAGTAGATGCTAATGGTGCATACTTAATTTAATATTGTTGTTTCTTTTGTTGTAAAAAATAAAATAAAACTTTTTTATAAAATGGCGGGAAAATTATGCGAATAAAATAAAATATTAATTTGAAATCTAAACTTTTATTTATTTTTTGTATTTTCTAATACTTACCTAATTGATAGCTTTCTTCATGTGTCAATACTAAGTATAATATAAAAATTTAATAAATGGTAACTATATTCTCTAAAACATTTTCTACTCAATTATATTTTAAGTATTTAGTCATACGAATACTAATTGATTGTATAGTTTTTGTTCTATTTTGATTTGGTTTAAAATACTTGAATAATATTAATAACATAAATGAAAAAAATTAAAATTGTGTTTGTATCTATATCAACTACCTTTATCAAAGCCAATCAGTCGTATTAAAAGAATTTTTGTTTGCTTTTTTAAACTAAAAACCAAATGTAATTTTTTTTAAGAGCTTCAAAAAATAAAAATTTTTGAAAGTACTATCAAAAGCAAGATTGATTAACTTTTAAACATTACTATTTATTATTTTTTAAAAATATAAAAAATTATTGCAACATAAACAAAAAAATACTAATATAAGTATTTCATAAATTTACTTGAGCACATATCAAATATAGCAGTTGATCAGAAACATATTTTATTATTATTTAAAATCTTATTTTTACTGTTGGTATATTCCCTGGTCCAGCAAACTTAATTATTATTGCAGTTGTCAATTGCCCATTTAAAAAATCACAGAAAAAAATTACATCACACAGACTGCAAACTACAATTACATAATTTAAGTATTGCAAATTTGTAATTTCTTCATAAAAGCTTTAACTAACTTATTAATTTTTCTGCTTTCATGCCTGGTATTTTGTTTGCTGTTATTTCTTGTGTTAGTTTTTTTGAAGCATTAATTAACGTAAAAAGATCAAAAAGTATGAGAAAAATATAGTAACAAATAAACGGCAATAATCTTATTATAGAAAATAACTCTTTAAATATTAAATACCTGAAAATAAAAAATAGTAATGAAAATATTTTATAAATTAATGCATTTGTATAATCCTTAAATAGAAGAATTAGCAATGTGCAAGTATTAGCAAAGAGACCCACAAGATGCCAAAAATAATCGTGTAATTTAATCTTTTATAGATGATTTAAATCTAAAAAAATTAGCAAAAAAATGATTTAGTTAGTTTTTCAGCTCACTTTGTTCACAATTAGTGGTATTTAAAAAATAATTTCTAATTCTAAGCCATTTTAATATATAGCTATTCTTGCCTAATTGTGAATAATAAAAAGGTTTCTATTGTAACTATCTATAATTACAATTGAAGAAAGTTTGATTGTAGAGAGAGAGTTAAAATAACAAAAAATTTATTTGGTGGAAATTAAACTGAAAATGCACAAAAAACAGCGGCTATTTATACCTTTTACAATAGCACAAGAAAACTGTAGAAATTTCTAGAAAAAAAAGAGTATTAGAAATTTTGAGAAGTGGCTAAAAGTAATTTGAAAAGTTAAAATATTTAAATTTTAATTTTAGTAAGTTTTGGAAACTTTTCGAATATCTTATTAAATTCTGGTAACCAAATAAATCTCTTTGCTAGAACTATAAATCATATCGGAACTTCTGTTTCTTACGTAGTATACGATAGTTTTTTGCCATCTAATAAATATTCATCAGTAAATACTACATATGGTACACCGGATATTCTAATTGGGGGAGATTTTTATTATGAATTCAATGTCACTCCTTGTCGTACTTTAAGTTCTGGTCTTACTTTGTTAAATTCTAGTGTAGGTCGCGTGATGGCAGGCAATTATAAAGCAAAAGAGTCATCATCAATTAATACAACATTGTTTACATCTACTACTAGTTCGGAACAACAGATTGCTAAATTGTTTGATCTAGAAACTATTGGAATTACAGATGATCCTCGGAACGAGTTGTACCTAATACGCCATTTTCCCATTGCGGTTTAGATTATTTTGGTCCCTTTATAGTAAAAGAAGGCTATAAAATATGGTGTTGTTTGTATACTTGCTTAACAATACGAGCAATTCATTTGGAATTAATTGATTCTCTATCTGCTGATAGCTTCATACAATGCTTTCGTAGATTCTCTAATCGTAGAGGAAAACCGTTATCAATTATTTTAGATAACGCAAAACCGTTCATATTATCTAGAAAGGTATTAGACCCAAATTTAATAAAAAAATCCCTTAAAATCTTCAAGCTATCAGGAATTTTTAAATGAACTTCAATGGGACTTAATAACAGAACACGCACCCTGGAAAAGGGGATATTATGAAAAACTAATAAATCTGGTCAAAAGACATATTATTAAAACGATAGGAAAATCTAAAATTCCATTCATGGAATTAAATACACTTTTATGTCAAATAGAATTCATTCTTAATATTCGACCTATTAGTTTTCTATCTGAATCTTTGGAGAATACTTCTCCTATATGTCCAATGGATCTAATTTCTCCAGAGATAAATAAAATTTTACCATTACCCCTATCCACAATACTTGATCAAAATGATAATTTAAAGTCTAATAGAGACAATTTAGTAATTTTATGGGAAAAAAATGTTGAAAGAATAAATAGGTTTTGGAAATTATGGAGGAATGAATACCTCCTGTAGTTAAGAGAAAGAATACAAAAAGTAAGTACTGGTAAGATAAATTTACTAAAAAATGGTGATTTAGTTCATGTTTTTGATGAAAATACACCCAAAATAAATTGGCGGTTAGCCTTAGTTTTAGATAATCCAGTAATTAATCAAAATACAAGAACTCTGAAAATTAAGTTCTCCAACGGTCGTTTCTCTAGAAGAGCAGTGGACCATTTGTATCCACTAGAACTAAGTGGCGAATAAAGTTCTATAATGTATTTGAGCCTTTATCGACTGCTTCCGTTACGCTTGCTACTCAAATCTTAAGTCTTTCGTTCTAGTAAAACTCTACTTAAGTTTTTCGTTTAATTTCTTTAAATTTTGTTGTTAATTTTAAGTTAGTTATTAGTTATGACATTTTAAAATCTTGATTCAGTACTCACCTTTATGGTGCAAAATTCTCTAAATTCTTTATTCAAATTTAAATATAATTTAATTAATTTCTTTCATCTTAAGTATATTACTTTTATAAATTATTAACTCATCTACCCTTTTATTACCCTAACCCACTCAATCTGTAGGAGGGATCTCTTGCTCTCTACTGAAACGGTGGTGCTGAAAAGCGTTTTCTAAATCACTGTCGCGAGCAGTCACGAATTAAAATTCCTTCAAAATAATTTATAAACAAAAAATATACTTTTAAACCATTAAAAATAATTATATTTAAATTTAAATTGAATCGAGAGTTATTAAATTTCCTTTGTTCTTTACAAGTTTCGAGTTAGTTTTTATGTTTTTTAGAACGTTATCTGATGGTTATTGTTTTGTTACTGTTTTAGTAATAAATAATTAAAAGAAATTGTGCTCTGTCTGTAACAATCACAAAGAATAAAGTATATTTGTTTATTTAATTTAATTTAATGTATTAATACTGCAAATTTGTCTTTGAAAAAAAATTGCTAAATTATTATCATTGCTAAAGAATTAATAAAATAAATAAAATTTGAAAAATTGAATTTTGCGTCGTTAAACACAAAAAATAATATAGACAATCATTTATTTAATTTTTTTACTTGTACTTTTGCTTATTTTAAAATTTGTTAAAAGGAATTTAAAATAAATCAAAATTAAGCAACGTTTAATTCAATTTTTTAATTCTATACTATTATATTGAATCAGACTGTCAATTTAGTAGAAAATAATTATTTATATTTCTCTTTTATTTAAATGATTATTTTATAAGTAAGATTTATAAGTATGCACTATTTAAGAATAAAAGAAGTAAATAAAATTAAAAGAATTGAATTTTTCAATATTAAACACAAAAAAATTATTTAATAATGTTTACCTTTTATTTGAAGCTTACTTTAAAATTATAGTTTTTGTATATTTAATTTAATTGTAGTTTCATTTTGATTACAATGATTTATATTTTATAAAGTCTTTCTTTCAATATAATAATTATTTTAAGAAAATTAATTTTTTTTTGTTTTTATTGCAAAACCTTCTTTGTATTAATAAATATACAAAAATTGATATTATATAAGAGTGATTAAAACATATAGCAATTCTTTGAAAAAACGCAGGAATTACTGAATTATTATTATTGCTAAATAACGGAACACTTTAAATTTGAAAAGAAATTTTAATAATAAATGGGTTCTTCATTTATGTTATAAGATAATTTTTATTTTGTGTACTCTAACTAAAAATAGCAGATATCACAGCTTTTTTAAATACTACTAAATTTGCGACTAATATTGGATTAATTTATAAGATACTTTATTTTCAGATATTGTATACAAAAATTTGAAGAGTTATTTTCTATAATGCGATTATTAACGTTTATTCAATACTATATTTTTTTCACATTTTTTGATCTTATTACGCTAATTGAAGCTGCTCCAAAAAACACTAAGCCAAAAGCATTAAGTTGCATTGACAAAAGAAAAAATATTATATTAAACATAACAGCAAAAAAATTAACATGTTAGTTAAAACTTTTATTTATTAAAAGTTTGTATGTAATTTAAATATGTTTTTATTTAATTTATTAGGCTATGAAAGCGGTAATGTACCAAAATTTTTACTTGGACGCTTGCTGGCTGCTATGGCAGTTAAGTATGCTAAAAATAATAAATATGATAAAATTAGAATTTCTAATAGTCGAGATTATTATGTGGATCCACAAACGTATTTGGAATGTGCTCAAGTAATTTTATGAATTAATTCTATTAGAAATTTTTTTTTTTACACAATTTAGTTGTTTTCTTCAATTATTACTATTATTTAAAACCAAAACTGATTATTTCAGGACAAAAAAGTTTATGATTTTACAAAAATATTCCTTCTTAATAATTTTAATTGAATTGGTTATAAAATTTTATCAGATTTATACTGATAATAATTACAAAATTATTTTAATTTTAGTATAAGGACGTACTTCAAATACAATCAATTAGTATGCTTAAAATATTTAAAATATAATTGAGTAGAAAATGTTTCTGAGAATATAATCATTACACAGTTAAAAAAAATTTTTTTTTATTGTATAATATTTTAGTGTTGACACCTAAAGAAAGCTATCAATTGAGTAAGTATTCATTTTTATAAAAAATGTTATATATTGTTTCAATAATAAAATTATTTTATACGTTAAACGTGTTTTGTAGATGCTCCATTCTTTTTGTTTGATAAAGAAAATGATGGCGCTTTCAAATGCCAAGTGTGCGATGAAACAATACCGATGCAAACAAAGGAGTCGACAAGGAATAATTTTGTTTCAATGAAAATAATACTCCATAAGCATCTCTCAATTAAATTAAACCATCCAAATATTGTCCGTATGTTTTAATATAAATAATTGAATTATTTTATTTTTTTTAAATTTAATTTTATTATATCTGTCGAGAGCGATCATTTTCATATATTTAAATATTTTTTTTCCTTTCTTAAAATCGCGTCTTTCAAAAAAACTATATAAACTATAGTTTTTGTCCTTAATCATTTATAAATTAATCATAATTACTTATAAAATTTATTCATTATTCATTCCATTTTTTGCGATAAAAAGTACTTCAATATTTAAATATTCATATTTTTTAAATTTTAAATTTTTATTATAAGTTTAGCTGTATTATCAGAAGATGAACAAATTAGAAAGTTATTGGAAATGTATTGTAATGGTCGCTTAGGTATACTTTTAAAAAATTTTTTATTTTATATATGCAATTTTCAAAATGGCAGACACTTTTATTCTTTGTTACATTATTTTTTAATTAAGGCAGTGTTATTATTTTTTTTGCTCTTGATAATTTTCGTTTTTTTTTCGGCTTGTTGTGATTTATTTTGATTTATTGTCATTTCTGTTTAAAGTCGTTAAGGTTTAAGTTAGGATAATTAATTTTGGACTCGTGTAGGTTTTGTATTAGACAAGCCTCGTTCTTAATTAAACATTATTTCGCTTTTATTGTTAGTTTTGTGAAGTTTTTATAAAAAATTGTTTAAATCGCTGCTACTCGTAATTTTTTTTTGCACAACTATTAAATGCAAGTTTCCGCTCATCATTTATATTTTTTATATTTAAACATTTATCTTATTATTTGTTTTTTTTATTAAATAAAAAGTTTGTTATATCTATTAAATTATGATGATAAATAATATTTATAATATTTTACTATTTTTAGGTACAATGGAATCACGTTTTAATGACGGTAAAAATAATTTTATTTGAGTAAAATAAAACAAACGTAATTATACTAATAATATATATTAATTAAATAACAGAGATTTACTAAAACTGTTTAAAACTATATCTTTTGAGTTATTATTACAAAAACAAATATATATATATATTAATGCATTAGGCTTAAAGCTTTTCTATAATAATTTACTTTAATATTTAATTATATAAAAAAAATTACAGAAATATGTGGAGGTAATTATGAAAAAGCAAAGAACGCTATGCCTATTGGTAATTAAAAATTTTTTAATCAATATACTCCATATAATAATTTTCACCATTTTTGTATTATATATTTCTTATATTATTCGGTCTAAAAAGTTTTTGTTTTTGCCATATTATAAATAAAACTAAAACTAAAAAATTACATGAAACATATTATATTATAAATATTATTCAAATATGATAAACCTTTTTTGGACCAACTTTTGTTAGTTGTTAGTTTTGTTGTTAAACTAAAGTATAATACAATATAAATTTTGTATTTGCCTGAATAATATAATTTATAGTGCCGTCTTTTATATTATATTGGGTTGTCTATAAGTTTGTAAGGTTTTTAATTTTTATTTAAAACTATTTAATCAATAAATAATCCATGCACCCCATTTTTGAACTTTTTGATTGCAAGTGTCGAGCGACCGTTGAATGACCACATCCTATCTTTTCTGCTAGCTCTTGCACAGATTGACGCTAATCTTCGTGAATCAGAGCATTTAAATGCTCTTCATTAAAATCAGAATTTCGTAGGAAATAACTATCCTTATAGAAATTATTATAGTCAATGAATACATTGTAGGCAAAACTGATTTATAAGTAAAATTGTTTTTTTCTAAGCTATGAAAATGCAGTTATCATGTTTTTCTACGTTATCGAACGATTCATCTTCATTCTATGTATCTTCTTCAAAATTATCATCTTCTGAATCGCTGTCAACTTTTTGAAGAATATACGAGAAATAATTATACAATGTTAAAAATTAATAATATATAGATTTATCAATTATAGCAGACACAATCAATTATATATATTAATAATTTTCTCCACCTTTGCCAGACCAAAGTAAACTAAAAAATAGAAAATTTTTTAGAGAATATAGTTACTATATATTACATTTTTATATTATTTAATACTTTAGAATTGAGTAAAGTATAATAAAATATTAAACTCTTGTTATTTTTATATTTGTCTAAATAATTTAATTTATAGTGGCTTCAACTTATGGAACATCTGGAGGTAAACATTTACATAATTTAATAAAATAAAAAAAATTTCTGATTTTCTGACTTGATTTATAATTTCCAGGTGTTTTTTGATCATAAAGTAAAAATATATTTATATACATAATTTAAAATTATTCATAATTAACATAGTGGCGGACAAACAACTTCCAACTTTTTAAGCTCCCGCTTTTTTCGCTTAAAATTGAGCATTTCTGATTTTTTTTATTATAAAAAATTTTTATATTTATTGATTATTTGGCATTCAATTTTAATAATTTTTGCCACACAGTAAAAGAACTTGTAGTCCTATTTGAAGTCTGATTGTTCGATTGAAAATTATGGTGTGGGGTTGCTTTAGTTTTTTGTGGATAGGTCCAGTATTTTGGATTGAAGGCATTTTAAATAGATTCAAGTATCGAAATATATTGCAGGAAGTCTTGTTATCGTATTCTTGGGCACATTTGGCTGAGGATTGGATATTTCAACAAGACAATAATCCAAAATACACAGCTAAAATAGTCAAAGATTGGTTTGTAGCCAACAATGTGAAGGTTTTACGATGGTCGCCACAATCTCCGGATTCAAATCCGACGTTGTATGGCTGTCCCTGAAAATAAAGTGGTCCAAAAATATTAAGCCTAGTTTATGGTTTTTATTTATTTTGTGTTTTTTCCTTGATCTAATATTATAAAAAATTGTTATTTTTAAAAAGTTGGAAGTTTTATGGTCACCTAATATAAAGTTGGAAAATTTTCTAAAATTTCTAGTAGATGTAATTTTTTAATTTTTTATGACATGCATAAATAATTTAATTTCCCGTTATATAATTTTATATTATTAATACCAATTTCATTTTCTAACTTATTTGTATATTTTTAAAAGCATTTTAAAAATTAAAAAAATTCATAAAAATAATTTTCTATTGAGTTTAGGAAGTTCCGGAGCATTTTATCAACCTCAAGGTAAACATTTATTTATTATTGTAAACATCTAATTCACATGCTTTTAATATTATTGTGATACAAATTATAATTTAAAAGCGTACCCTATTTTTCTATACAATAATAATATTTTGAAAAATAATAATTGTTTTACATTTTCTTAATATTTTCTTGATAATAACATTAGAATATATTTTTTTAATTTTTTTTTTGTAATTTAATTTTTGTAAAACATTACATTATTTTACATTTTAATTTATTTTTATTTATTTTTTTTGTAACTTAATAGTTTGCCCAATTTATCAATTATTCAAAATAATAAATTTCAATTGAGTTTAGGAGGTTACGGAGCTGCTCAACCTTTGCCAGGCCAAAGTAAACTAAAACATAGAAAATTTTTTAGAGAATATAGTTACTATATATTACATTTTTATATTATTATATAAATTTTACAAATATGTTTTTAACTTAATTTAATTTATAGTGGCCTCAAGTTCAAAGTCATCCGGAGGTAAACTTTTTATATTTATTGATTATTTAGCATTGAATTTTAATAATTTTTTATATATTACATATATTTATGTCAAATATATTATAACAGACAACAGCATTATGAAAATAATTATTATGGTAAAAATTATATAATGAATATAGATTAAAAAATAATAAACTAACTAATAATTTTGCATAAAATTTTTAGATAAAATTTTAGTACTTAAATAATTTAGTTTATAACTATTTCAAGTTCAAGAATAGTTTTTTTTTATATTATTATATAAATTTTACAAATATGTTTTTAACTTAATTTAATTTATAGTGGCCTCAAGTTCAAGGACCGCAGGTAAACTTTTTATATTTATTGATTATTTTGCATTCAATTTTAATAATTTCTTTTTCAATTTATTTATTAAAAAAATTATTCTCAATTTAACCAGTCTAAACCTACTTTGAGACAAATATTATTTAAATATTTTGTTGTACAATATTTTTGAATTTTTGTAATACGGCTTTATGTTTACAGGGCCCGGACCAATAAGGACCAATAGAAGCCATCATTTTGCTACTCAGTATGGAGGTAATTCATATAAAAACTTTTATAATCAACCGTGATGGTGAAATCAAAATAAACACAAAAAAAATAAAAATCCAGGAAATAACTAAAATTTGTTTTCCCATTAATGCTTTATTAAAGTTAAAAAAATATTCTTTTATTTTCGGCAAAATTTTGGTTTTGTAGTTATCATGTAATTTGCATAATTTTATTTAGTAAAGACCCATGAACTTTTTGATTTCATAAACATCAGTATCAATATAGTTTTTTACTTGCTTTTGTCTTGCATAAATGTTAGTCGCTTTTACTAACAAATTCCAAATATCAGTCATGAAAAATTCATAGAAATCAATTGGATTATTATAAGAATTAACTTTGCTCAATTATGCCTGCTGAATCAGTGAAAATCCAGTTATCATGTTTTTCTACGTTATCGAACCATTCATCTTCATTCTCTGTATCTTCTTCAAAATTATCATCTTCTAAATCGGTGTCAACTTTTTGAAGAATATATATGCACCCCATTTTTGAACTTCTTGATTGCAAGTGTCGAGCGACCGTTGAATGACCACATCATCTTTATTCTCTGTATCTTTTTCAAAATCATCATTTGAATCGCTGTCAACTTTTTGAAGAATATACGTGCCTATAGGTGGATCATTTTCTTCATCTTCTTTTTCAGATTCTCTTTCCAAAAGTAAAGCTTCAAAGCTTTCATTAAGTTCTTCTTCCATAACTAATTTATTGTACTATAACGTTAGTTTATTAGAAATAATTATACAATGTTAAAAATTAATAATATATAGATTTATCAATTATAGCAGACACATTCAATTATATATATTATTATGCATTCAAATTAAAATAATAGAATTTAAAAAATGTTATTGTCCACTTTTTTTTCTTCATAAAAAAAGTTCTTTTTAATTTTTTTTTTGTAATTTAATAGTTTGACCAATTTATCAATTGTTCAAAATAATAAATTTCAATTGAGTTTAGGAGGTTACGGAGCTGCTTCATATTTTCCAGGCCAAAGTAAATTAAATAATAGAATTTTTTTTAGAGAATATAGTTACTATATATTACATTTTTATGTTATATAATACTTTAGATTTGAGTAAAGTATAACAACATATTAAACTCTTGTTATTTTTATTGTCTAAATAATTTAATTTATAGTGCCTTCAACTTTGGAGGTAAACTTTTACATTATTTTACATTTTAGTTTATTTATTTATATTTTATTCATAAAATATTGCGTTTGGAACATTGCAATTAAAAAATTGTTTTTTACTATTTTAGGAGTTACTAATCAATACAATCATTATCCACGTGCTAGCTAGGTTTTTTTTTTGTTAAAATTGAATTAAAATATTTTACGATCATTAAGAATTATAAGCGGAAACTTAAATGGTTATACAATACATTTAGCTGGATAAGTAATTAAATTTTTCATCCAATAAATCGGTATTAATATACTATAAATCGGTATTAATTTTCTTGTTTAGAGCTAGCTAAATAGAATTTTTTAGCAATTTTTTAGAATTTTTTAGCAAAGGAATAGTTATTCTGTTCAGCTATTTAAAAATTAAAAAAAATGTTATAACTAACTTTGTCAATAATTATTGAAAAGGCTTGTTTATAATTCTTTTACAAAAACACAATATTTTAAAGTCTGAATATCAAAATAGCAATAACCCAGGTCAACAAAATAGCAATAACCAGGATCAACAAAATAGCAATAACCAAGATCATTCTGTTAATTATTATTATGGTCATCCTCATAGTCACCAGTGATTGTAAAGAAATCATAAAAGCAATATTAAAGTCATAATCGTTTTAAATAAATTTGTTGTAATTAATCTTATTTTACAAAATAAATTGAAAAATTTATTTTAATAAACTAATTTTTATGTTGAATTGCATTAAAAACTTTAATATTATAACTTCAGCTTTCTTATATAGTCTTTTTTATATAAAGAGCAAAATCTTTAAGGTAATTTATAAAATAACAAAATTTCAATATTACTTATATAAACTAATAAATTTATAGTTTATTTCGCTCTTAGTTTAATTAAAATATAAATGCTTAAAAGTATAGTAAAACTAAAGAATTATACTTAAAACTTTAGATTCATTACTTAAAAAAAATTATGAAATAAATTTAAGAAATCATTTCTTTGTTAATTTGATATAAAATAAAAGTTTATCTAATGTAATATAAATCTTTTAAAATTATTTAAAACAGTGTTTTTTATCGTTTTAATGCTATTTTAATCACCTTTGAGTTATAACTGATATAATAGAGTTGAAATCAGTGTTTGACTCAAACAGCTGGTTTAAATCAAGTCATATTATTAAGTTTAAACATTGTTCTTAGAACTTTTTTAAATAGAAAACTTAGAAATTTCTTTTAAGCTACTTATTTTGTGCATGCTTTTAGTCTTAGAAATTGTTCAATTATTTTATAAACTAAATTTAATGATAAAAAAATTTTTTTTCTATCTATAATATTTTAATAAAATTGTGAGTTCATTGATTATAATTTAATGACGAATATCCATAAATTTATAAAAAAAAATTTAATTAAAAAAGATGAGTTTTTAAACAGAATTATTTAAAGTTTAAATTTTCAAATTAGGATTAGGCACTAATCTCAAAAAAAAAAGTTGCAACAATTTATTAAAATTGTACATACTTTTATATCCATAATAAAGCTTTTATGAAAATTTTTCATTATTATTTTGTTATAAAATTTTAAAAAAAGCATTTACTTTTGAATACAACTAAAAAATTTATTGAGAATTAAGTAAACTTAACAATATATATATAGCCAATAGTTTATCTACGTCTTAAAATTAAACTCGCTGTAAAGTAGTGCTATTTAGCTTTTTAACACCAACATATTGGTTTTCTAAGTCACGATATTCATTATGATTTATATTTCTTTTATATTATTATAAAGTACATTTTGTTTTTTGATAAATTTATAATATTCTATCTATTAAAAATATAATATTACATTTTTATTTTAAATTAATTATTTGGCAACTTAAATTTGAATTACAATGCTTTTCAAGTATAATCAAGTCTCATGTTTTTAAATTAATTATTAAAGTAGCTTTGTTATTATTATAAATATATTTAAAATATATATATATATATATATATAAATATTCTTAAATAAACGAAAGAATGGCTAGTGAATATACCATTCCGGATTATTGCTATGAAATTTTTTTTGTACTTGGTTTGGTTATATTTATTAATAGTGGACTTTATTTAACAATAATGCGTCATAAAACAAATAAAATTTTTATGATGATATATTCTATTCATCTAATTGGTAATTTTATTAATTAATAAATAATTTAAAAATTATAATTTTTTCATCTATAGATCTTCTTTATGGAGTTTCTCTTTTTCTTTTTGGAATTCATGGGATTATTGTAAATGTGCAATATGATATGTTTAGCAAAATTCAGTCATATAAATGCGTTTTTAAAGCATTTCACAATCATTTATGGAATTTTATTGATTTCATAAATTCAATAATGATGATTATTCTTTCCGTTGATCAATTAATTTCTGTAATTTGGACAAAGATACATAATAATGTAAGATTTATTTTTTATATTATTTGATATAATATAATCTTTGATAAAATCAATAAAATTAATGCCAATAATATTATTTGCAGATATCACAATATTATTTTCGTATTAGTATGATCATAATTGCATAAATTTTATCAAGCACCGCTACGATTCCGGCGCTTTATTATCCGCTAAGCTTAATAAATAATTACACATTTACTATATCTCCTATTTGTAATTTTAATGAAGTTTACGGCAACGATTATTATTTGGCAAATATTTTAAATCGAAAATGGATTCCATTGCTAAGTAGTTATTGCTGCAAATTAATAAACTTTTAGTTTTTAAATTATAAATCTGCAAATTAAACTGAATAAAAATATTCAAATATAGTTAAAGCTAACTTAATTTTTTTTAATAGATCTTAAAATTGGTATATGCATACTTAAAATATTTTTCTATGATTAAATTTTAATTTTTTTAATTGCGGCTTTAAATTATTTTTAAATATTTGAAAAAAAATTATGCCTAAAGAAATTGATTCAATTTTGCCTCACTAAAAAATAAAAGAAAAAATTCTTCAATGATTAGTACTTAATTTTTTATATACTTTGTTAAAACAAAAAATTTTACAAAGACAACTATAAAATATGTATAACAAATTAAAAGTTATCCTCCACATGGAACACATGCATTAAAATTCTTAATTTAACAAGAATTATTATTTTTACAAACTTATGGAAAATAAAATTTTTTTTACTTACAGATAAAAATTATTTAAGTTTAGGTATTTTAATATTGTTTTTAACTGCTTTCATCCTCCTTGGACTTCAAATTAAACAAAGTTGGCAATTTAAATGGTCAGACAATAACAACGATTCCACAAAGGTTTTATGAAATGATTTGCCTTTATGTATATGATCTTGAATACATTTTCTCATATACATTAATTAATACTGCTCTGTAAGTTTATGACATAATTTTTAGTTTTATTTTCTGATATTAATGAGATGCGTATTTTTGGGCAGTACGATTATTATTCCATTACTATATTTTCAAAAGGATGACAAATCAATATGGCAAACATTATTTTATGATCAATTTGATGAATACTCATGCTTAAAAGAGATATTGATGCGCTTTAGGCAATCAATTTTTTTAGCTATTTTTCAACCAATTACTAGTATTTTAATTATGCCTCATTATTTAAAGAAAATAATTACAACATTAAATTTTTCGAAAATAGAACGCAATTGGCAAAGCGTTGGTTTGTTATATTTACATATTCAATAATTTTTAGTTTTTTGTATAAATTTTTATTATTAATTTGAAGCTTGAGTATTTCCTATATATTTTAAGAAGATCCGCCAAGTTGTTCCCAGAATGAATCTCAAAATCCGTTTGGAAGCTGGTTTTCATCTGGCGGAAATATTATTGGAGAAGCTGGTGTTCCGAGTCAGTTAAATGCAGATGAACAACGTTCACTCTCTTTTTTCTTATAATCAAATTTTTAATTTATAAAATCTTTTAAAATTTTATGTATTTTAATTAGTTAATTTGACTCAAAGTCAGATTTAATATGATAATAATTAAACAAACGGCTAAATAATCGTTTATTTTTAAACCTAAACTTTTAAATAAAAATTTTACTAAATACATGTAATATCATAACAAAATTAGAATACTGGAACAAAATAAGTTAAAAAATTTTAGAGAAAATTAGCACATGAATAATAAAATTGAAAAAAAAGAGTATCAATGAATCAATTGTATAAAACAAATAATTTTAGGCAATACTTGAATTCTTTTATTTAGTTATAAATAAATTTTACTGAAATCACATTTTACGAAACAATCATGTTAAATGATCTAGGAATATACCCAAAAAGAATAACCGTCTACAAAACTAATGAATATCAAAAATTTATAGTAATTTTTAAAAAGTTAAATTTTTATTTTAAATAAAATTGAATTTAAAAAATTACTATTGCTGCTTCTATTTTATCTAAAATAAACATCTTTTTATGAATAAATTAATGAATAAAAAATTTAATTAATCGTTAATATCAATATTTTTATAATACTTAACATAAATTAGGAAAGTAAATAGAAGTAAGAATTAAAAACCTAATGAAATTAACTTGGAATAGCAAATAAAAAGTATATATTTTAAGTTATTGCGAGAGTAGGTTAGTAAGAAAGTCTAGTAATGACTACTTTTCCATATCTGACAGCTATTTTTAAAAAAAAATTTTTATCTTTACTAAAAATAAAATAGTGTATTTCATTTTACAAAACATGCACTCTTATAAACTTTCAAAAATTTCTTATGTTGGGTTTTTTTTATGTTTTCCATGTTTTATGCCATTAATTCAGTTATGCATTAAGCTAGCTTTATCTCATGCCTTCATTGGCAACGCATGCAATAATATCACATATTTAGAAAAGAATACGTTTCGTTCTCTAGTATTTTTTAGTCTTATTTTTTTAGCTAAAATTGTCTTGCGTTGCGAGTGTAAAATTTTTTTTGTTTTGTCACAAAAATAAATAGATATGTTTATAGTTGCATAGCACTTTTTGTGTCTGAATTCAAACTTTCATTATTTTTTTTTTGATTTAGAAAATGCTTTATATAAATATCAATATTTTCATATCTTAATTAATTTTTAGCCATATAAAACAATACAAGAATATTCTTCATATTAGAAGAAATTATGCTTTTTTATACTACATCTATAATTTTATTATAAACTTATTACGTTAATTATATATAATTTTATTCAAAATGTAAAATAACAAAGGATGAAACAACTAACCTTAGAGTAAGTCAATAATTTTACAAAAGTTAAAATGTATAAGCTAATGTTTAAATTATTTTTTTAAATTTTTTTAAAATAAATTAAACTAATAATTAGAATAATGTTTTTAAGTATTTTCTATTAAAAATTTTCATAGAATAACAATTCAGTTATAGTTTATTTTTAAATTTAATAAGAACTATTTTGTTTTGAATTTGATCTAAAGTAAGTTTGTTTAATTTTAATGCTACATAGAAAATTTAATTAATGCAAAGAAATTTTTCCGGTAATTTATAATTGCTTTTTTAAAGTTATTATTATTTAGTCTTAAAAATTGCACTGAATTAATAAAAAAGCTTCTACAAACCTTTAAATAGCATTAAAAAGTAGTTAGTTTTGTTTACTTTAACAATAAATGTAGAAACTTTATTAGCATTATATAATTGCATCTTAATATTGTGCTTTTATAAAAAGAATTGTTATTATTAAATTTATTTTCAATTAAAACTAAGTATTAATTTCTATTTTAGAAAAAAGCAGATATTTTTCTTAAATGTGTCTTATTTGTCTATAATTGTGGTCTTCAATTACATATTATTATCTTATGCGCAACCACCTTCATATCTTGATTCTAAAGTGGAATTAGATGGAGAACATTGTGACTCTAATGACTTTGAATATCATTATATATGTGATTCAAAAGGTGAACGATGGCAATTTTCAGTCCCAAAATCACATAAAATGCATTGCAAAAATATTCCGTCACTTATTTCAGGATTAAATTGTTGTATGTTGTTAATAACAAAAAAATTTAATTTTGTATTAAATTTCAATGAATTTATAAATAAATATATAAACAACTTTTAATAATACATAAACATTATTTTTACTAATTTATTATTCAAAATTATATTCAGGATTGGATGGGTTATACAAAATGGAAAGTTGCGCTATCAACCTACACCTTGTATTTCTAAGCTTAGCATATCATTAAATTTGGTTCGTGATGAATTTATTCAATTTTATTATAAAATGCCAAAAAATAGCCGCAGCTTATATTCTATGCTTCAAGTACAAAATGCTTTTTGTCAAAGCTACGGGTTTGCTTAATTAGAGATAAAATTTTTGTAATGAATTAAGATCTTTAAAATAAAAAATAATTTTTAAGTCAACTTAGCATTTATTTTTTAAACAAAAAATTTTTATATCAATTGTAAAATTCCCCAAATTAATACTTTATTGCTAAATTCAATCTTTTAATATTTTATAATTAAGATTTTATAATAACTATAATTCTTTCGTAGAACCCTCCCCGCCACGGGTAAATAATGCAACCCATACCTTTTCTATTTGCTTTTCTTTTATTCGAACAGAAATCGGTTCGAAATAGTCAACACCTACGTGCGAGAACGGAGGGGTAGGATTGACTCGTTGATTAGGAAACGGTGGGTAAAACGAATGAGCGCGCGGAAAATTTTCTACAAGTTATGCAAAGTCTTTTATTCAGCCAGAAGGATATTTTGGTTCAAATTTTCTTTTAAATGGTTGAGGACTTGCGGAGAATTTATTTGCATTGTAAAGAGTTATAGCATGATTTTCTATTTAATGAAAGGTTACATTATAGCGTTCTAACATAAGTAAATTACGAATTAAAGGATCTCCAATATTTTTAAAAAATTTCTACTAATATCCTATCTCGTGTAACTTGTAAAATTCTCCAACCACAGTCTAACAAAGTTTCGTTTTGAAGTTGATTAATACCCATTAAATATTTATTTTGATTTGCAATTCTATCGCTTGCTGTACTTAAGTTATTTATGATTGCATCTTTCACCTTTTTATAATTTTCTTGCTTCTCTGGGCTTAAACTTTCAAACATATTTTTGGCTCTTCCACATAATTTAGTTGCAAGTAAATTTAGTTTTTTGATATCATTCCAGTTACTTGCTACTGATTCAAAATGTCTCAAGTAATTTAATAACTTTGATCTATTTTCGGTGCCTTCTAATTCTGTAATTGTATTTGAAATTTTTGTGTATTTTCCTGTAATGAGACTAATTGTTGTAATAAATTAGTCATTTTTTCACTTTGTAAAGAATTTTCTCTTATTTCAGAATCATAATTTTCTTCTCTCACTTTTCTTTTTACGTCGTCTAGTTTTAACTCCACTCTTGCTATTATATCATTAGATATACGTAATTCAGTCAAAAGTGCGGTTAGAATCTCATTATGCTTTTCACTTTGTTTACGTAAAGAATCAATTGTATTATTTTCTGTTTCCGTGACTTTACGAGGTCTCCCCTCGTTTTTCAATATTGATTTTGCCTTAAGGCTACTTTAATTGCACTTTTGGCATATTGATTTTTAAACCACTTTTTTAATATTTTGAAATATAATATATTTTAATTTTGAGTAATTTCTTTAAAGTAGGTTTATAATTTAATCGCTTTTCGCGACATCAATAGTCTGTTAAAAAAACTAATTAGATAACTAAATTTATGATATATAAATTTACATTTACACTAGCCATAATATTTTTATTATTAAATATTACAGAGATCCTCGGGGTATTATTTTTCAATCGCTTCATCAAAGTTTAGCCTCGTCTGCTTCAAACGAGTATTTTAATAACAAAAATTTGTTTGATGAAGATTTTCCAATATCTCATTCTTCTATTAAACAAGACAACGAATTGCGCGTTCGCCGTTTACATGTGCGGTCTGGTCAAAATCTTGTGACATGGACTGTTGCAAACAATCGAGCACGTACAACTTTAGCAGATATTATTTATGTTCCAAAAATTGACATATTTGGTAATACATTGTTATTAATTAAAAAAAAATTTAAATACTGGTTTTATTTAATCTCATACTTTTAGGCTTGGCATATACTCCTACATGTTCGCCTTGTCCATCTGGAACCTATAGTCTTAAAGGTGCAAAAACGTGTGAATTTTGTGCTGCCGGAACATATAGTCATGCTGGTTCTTCCCAATGCCAAAAGTGTTCCGTACTTGAATATTCAGGTAGTTTTTAACAAATTTGCAAGGTTATACATTTAAATCTTAAAATTTTTTTTTGTATGAATTAATATATTTATAGTTATTAAATAGAATATTTAGTTTAGTAATAAAGTAAAATAGGTTTATTTCAAATTTATAATTTGTTTTGAAGCAAGAAATTTAATTCAAAATAAAATTGTTTAAAAGTTATTGACTTAAGATTTAAGGTC
>JANSTW010026562.1:0-15391 GCA_027564275.1 Diadocidia ferruginosa | reverse complement strand
TCTTGGAATTTTGATCATTTTTGAAAATTCAGTATCGAGATATTAGCAAATAACATATTTTCGACTGACTCATTCTTCAGTAATAACCTAAAAATCTCGAGAACGATAAATCCAACCAGCCAGATCTAAATAAAAAAAGAAATTTCTCTCCTTAAATTAATACGCTTGTGTGAACCAAATCGAACGTTCTTCAAATGTCAGGTAAAAGAAGGCATATAATTACATTCAATTCTTCCGAGGGCGTAGAATGTTCATCTCACGGCTCCCGTTACCCGAAGCATCGCGCTTACCTAGCTTGATTCATTTATAGCCTTTTTCCACAGCTGGCCACCATATCAGTGACCCATACGATAGAATATGTCTTACAATGGCCGTATAGATTAACAGGGTCATTTTAAATAATTTCTGATTTCCGATTTCCAAAAATGATTTCTGAATTCCGAAAATTATTTCTGATTTCCGAAATGATTTCCCGGCTTTCCAAAAATGATTTCTGATTTCCGAGAATTATTTCTGATTTCTGAAAATGATTTCGATTTCCAAATATGATTTCTGAATTCCGAAAATGATTTCTGAATTCCGAAATGATTTCCAAAAATGATTTCTGATTTCCGAAATGATTTCCAAAAATGATTTCTGATTTCCGAGAATGATTTCCGAATTCCGAAATGATTTCTGAAAAAGATTTCGGATTTCCGAAAATGATTTCCGATTTCCAAAAATAATTTCTGAATTCCGAAATGATTTCCGGGATTTCTGATTTCCGAGAATGATTTATGATTTCTGAAAATGATTTTGGATTTCCGAAAATGATTTCCGATTTCCAAAAAATGATTTCTGAATTCCGAAAATTATTTCTGATTTCTGAAATGATTTACGGAAATGATTAATAGATCACCCAAGGTGTATAGAGTAGCAGCAGATTTGATAATAAAAGTCGTCATCGTATCCTTTACTCCAAAGCGAGTTAGCATAGGGACCATTTGTACCAATTTTAAATTATCTGATACCATGGTTTTTATTGACTTGACTATATCAATGGTGGAGTGTTGTCAGCAACTCGCACTAGCCATTTTTTTTTATGAGGAACCCTATCAGTTGGTGTCATATAGGCGGACCAACGGCTTTTAGTGACTTCCGAACCACTGCAATCGTTTTTAGAAAAACACCTGCGAATGAAAGGTGAAATTTTTTGACCCTGCCGAGTCTCGAACCCACAACCTCTTGGACACAAAGCCATGACGTTACTCACTACTCTATGCTGACTACATGATAATAAAAGTAATTATTCTTTTTTCTGAGAATATTACAGGGATGGTTAGTAGGTTTGATTGGACTCAAACACCTAAAGCCCCAATAAAAAATCTAAGGAGCTGGCAGGTTCAGATGCTAGTCTATTATTACAGAGATGGCTTTTTTTCCCGAAAATTCGATCCCAACAAAACAAAGTCTTAATGGACGAAAGACTCTGATTAAATTATACAAGAGATTTCCCTAAAAAAAAAAATTACCTAAGTGACCAAAACGTCCCGAACGACCAATTCTGTGCAAATAAGTTTCAGCCATTTTTGGAAAATCAAAATTAATAACCACATTCACAGCCTGTACATCAATACCACGCGTAAACAGATCGGAGCAGACCAAATTTCTGCATAAACCTTGTCGGAAATCGTGAAAGACGCGATTTCTGTGCGCTTGAGCCATTTTAGCATGGATATAGTAACAACAATAGCCCAACTCAGTGATCTTTTTCGCCAACAATTCGACACGTTGCGTTGAATTACAAAATATTATCGATTGATTAATTTGCAATTTTGAGAATAGCGTATTTAAGCAATGGACCTTTTGTCTCTCCTGTACAAAAGCATAATATTGGGTGACGCCCTTCAGGGTCAGTTCTTCCATAAGATTAATTTCGTAGGGTTCCTTTAGATATCGTTCCATAAAATGTTTTACACTGAGCGGGAATGTTGCCGAAAACAGCAATATTTGACGTTCCTTTGGCAATTTCATAATAACATGGTCCAGCATGCCCTTAAAATCTTGTGATAATAACTTGTCGGCTTCGTCGAGCACAAGAATCTTACACTGCGACATATTGGCCACTTCTTTGTCCATAAGATCCAAAATACGACCTGGCGTTGCAATAATCAATTGGACTGAAAAAAGAGCAAATGTGATGAGTTTTAATCGCGGAGATTCGAATGTTTTTTTTTTAATTACCTTTTTGATAAATTCTCATTATATCGTCTTTTAAAACCGTACCACCCGTGGTCACCATCACTCGAATACCTAAATGTTTAGCTAATTCTATGCAAATTTGTGATGTTTGCAATGCCAATTCTCGCGTAGGTACAATTACCAATGCCTGAATGTAATCCTTGGTTGAGTCTATTTGTTCTAAGACAGGAATACAATAGGCACCTGTTTTGCCCGTACCATTTTTAGCTCGAGCTAAAATATCTTTTCCGCCCAATGCAATCGGAATTGCGGCCTCTTGAATGGGCGACGGTTTTTCCCATCCTTTCTCAAAAATACCCATCAACAGTTCTCGTTTCAAACAGAATTCTTCGAATTCATTGCCTCTAGTATCAGTAACATCCTAAAAACAAGCAAAGAGAAGATTAGCTTTGATTTCAAGAAAAAAAATGTTTGTCAATATTTCTCAAAGATTCATGAAAATTTCTTAGAACTTCGTGAATTTGCAGATCAAGTAAAATTTTTTTCGAAATAATTTAAGTGCTCTTTGGATTTCCGACTTCAGTAATTGGAAATTTCTAATTTTCTATTAGATTTTCGTGATTCGATTATGGGTTTTTGAAATGATTCCGATTTATGACAAATGTTCCGGTATTTTTTCATAAATTCGGCGCTTTTCTAGTTTTCCAAACGCCTTCTAATTTAGGAAAACTTCAGATTTTCAATTTCGTGGAATCGATAATGATTTTTGCGAAAATCTTGGGCCACCTTTTTGCAAGCCTTGAAAGCATTGGAATGCCTTACGGAAATTTTTGGCAAATGGAAGTCATATGAAAATCATGGCAGTCATATGGAAGTCGTGGTAGTCATGTGTAAGTCATATGAAAGTCATTTTATTATGGAAGTGAGTGGGACAAATATTTTTCAAGTGATTACCCTTCGGGGAAAATAGTAGCAAGAAATGTTGTCCTAGGAGATTCCCAAAATGATTTCTGATTTGCCTTCCGTAAGTGGCTTCGTCCCTCGAAAATACTTGGGAATTTAAATTTAAAAAGAATGTCAAATTTCAGTCTTACCTCAAAAAATTTCGTGATTTTTCGATTGTCGCAGACTTCAGATATTCACGTGAAATCTATAATGATTTTTGCGAAAGTCTTGGCCCGCCATTTTGCAAGCCTTGAAAGTATTGGAATGTCTTACTGAAATCTTTGAAAAATGGAAGTATTGGAAACCGCCTTTTACAAGTCTAAATCGAATACTCGGAACATCATTTTTTCTGGTGGTTATCCCCCCTAAATATTCTCAAAATTAGAACCCTAGCACTATTAGATTCGTAGGGGTACTCACATGTGGAAAACCTGGGACAACTTTATGGAAATTATTTAGAAAATTTTAAATTAATATGATTTTTCTTTCAAAAAATTGAAAATCATTTTAAGAAATTATAAAATCATTTAAATTTGGAAATCAATAAGACACAATTTTTCAGAGTAATTGGTTTTGTCCAAAGGAGGTTTCTGGCAAAAAATTTATAATTTTAAAATAAAAAAAGTCGCAATTTATAAATTTTCTTAATAATTGTTTTCTTTCAAGAAATACTTACACTTGTTTTTATCCGATTATCTTTTGGAGGAACTTTTAACTTGGACTTCCAACCGGCTAGATCTTCCGTCGTCAACATTTTTCCTTCACTAAAACAAATAAAATCAAAATTAATAATTTAAAATTAGTCTCAATAAAATTCATCTCTTCACCCCCTACTACTATACCTTTTCGAATTGCCGTGATTGTTGAGGTGATTGTTGGCCGTATTTATGTTTTCTGTCATCATGTTGCTAAAAGAATCGTGTGTGTCTATCACTTTTTTTACGCAAAATAATATTGATTTATTATTATATTTTATTAAAATAAAAAAAAATTGCTAAAAGATTCTCAAAAATGGAGAATCTTCTGTGTAACACTTTCAAAAAAAAAATTATAATAACTTAAAAAATATAACAAACAAAAAGTCTTTTCTTTTCGAAAAAAAAGGAAAAAATTCTAAATATTGTTCAATTTTTTTCTAATTGACTTTTCCTCTTTTTTAATTTTTTAACAAATTGTCTTTTCTCAATAATTTCTTCTTGTTCTGCTTAAACAATGTAAAAACGTGCGTTTTTTTAAATTATAAAAAAATTGTTTATATCACACGCAAAATTCAATTTCTTTTCTTTTTATCACTTTACGTCTCGAAATTGAGAGAGAGTAGAACAAATAAAAAAAAAACACTTGGCTTCCTTTTTTCTAGTTTTCCTAAATTAATTAATTTCTACACTTAACTCTTAAAAAATAAATTGTTCTTTTTCAAAATTTTCACCCGGCGCTATTATTAGTAAAATATTGTCCTTTTTCAACTTCGCTCTTGGGTTTTTTCCTTTTTTACTAATATTTCTATAAATGTAAATTTTCACGTTAAAAATAAACGATTTTTTGTTTTGGGTGGACCAACAAGCTCACAATTATTGGTAATTTTTGTATTAACTTGTAAATTTAAACATTTTGTGTGTTTTTTTGTAATTTTTAATTTTATTCAAATTTTTTGGGTTTTTTTTCCAACTCCTTCTTTTTGCATATAAATCTGTAAAGAGAATAAAAAACAGGGGGAAGGTATTAGAAAAAAAATATTGTTGTCATTTATAAGAAAAGGAAAAGAACACACGAGGGGACTCACAGGTCGAAGCCCTGGGACAATGGAAGTCATATGGAAGTGATGGAAGTCATGTGGAAGTCATATGGAAGCCATGGCAGTCATGTGAAAGTCATATAGAAGTCATAGAAATCATGTGGAAGTCATATGGAAGCCATGGAAGTCATGTGGAAGTGATATGAAAGTCATGGAAGTTATGTGGAATCCATGGAAGTCATGGAACTTAAATAGAATTCATGTGGAAGTCATATGGAAGCCATGGAAGTCATGAGTGATATGGAAGTCATATGAAAGTCATATAGAAGTCATAGAAATCATGTGGAAGTCATATGGAAGCCATGGAAGTCATGTGGACGATATGAAAGTCATGTGAGAAGTCATGGAAGTCATGTGCAAATCATCGAAGTAATATGGAAGCTATGCATGTCATGTGGAAGTCTTGTGGAAATCATGGAAGCCAATTAAGTATGGAAGTGAGTGGGACAAATATTTTTTGATTACCCCTCGGGGAAAATAGTAGCAAAAAATGTCCTAGATTTCCGGAATTATTTCTGTTCAGCCCAATCCTCTTTCTATGTTCGACTTCCAGTTAGTTTAGGATCAAGAATAGCCCCTAAATACATAGTTCAGGAGGATAAAATCAGAGTGGTACCGCTCAACTTTGGAAGCCGCCACTCTGAAATTTTGGTTTTAGCCACAAACAACATAAGGTTGGTCTTCTCCGTGTTTACAGATTATCCACATTTTGTAGCCCATCGATCAATACACCCCAAAGCTTTCCCCTATGATGTCATGGAAGTCAATTAAACATGAAAGTGAGTGGGACAATTTTTTTTTTCGAGAAAATATGTCCTAGATTTACGAAATGATTTCTGATTTGCCTTCTGTAAGCCGGTTTGCCCCTCGAAAATACTTTAGAATTTAAATTTTAAAAGAATGTTAAATTTCAGTCATAAAACAATCGAATTTCAAACTTTATGTTAATGTTAAATTTAAAGATTCTGCCTAAACTTTAAGGGTTTTTTCCTCGGTTTTTTCTCTACAAAATTGGTTAACAATATTTCGGTATTGCTAATGTCATAATATGTAAATTTAGTCTCGAAATCAATCAAATTGTACCTTGATTTTACTAGCGGTACTAGAATAAAGAGACACAATAAATTATTTTCATAGTAAAAAATGCAAGTAGATACTAGTTGGGGCGAGGTGTTAACCACTATTAGAAATCATGGGACAACCTTATGGAAATCATTGAAATTTGGAAATCAATGGGACAAACTTTTCAGTGGTTAACCCCTTGAGTTGGAGCTTATTTTCGTGGTGAATATTTTTTCCTATAAGTTTTAAAATCTAAATTCACCTTGTTGTTTTCTGTACGAAATTTCTGGGAATTATTTTTCACGAAATTGCGTATTGTCGTGTCTCTATATTCTAGTATCTCTAGATTCGACTATATCCTAATTTAAAAAAAAATAATTGGCGGGGACCTTCAAACTTTCTTTTAAAAAAAATTATTGTGAAATTTATAAAAAAAATTGTTTCAAAACGATTGAATCACCTCACGTAAAATAGTAAAAATTGAACAAAAACAAAACGGTTCTTTTTCCCTTTATACGAAATTCCATGCGGTAATTAAAATTTTACTAATTTTTGTGTCCCCAAAAATCTAGACAAGCAAGAGACATCAAATTATAGAGATTTTTGTTGTTGATTTTCAAAAACGTAAAATAATTTTAATTAGAAATCTACAAAAAACCAACGACGCTAAAATCATTAACCTCAAAACCAGCACAAAACATCACAAAAACTTGACTATAAAAAGCCGATTTTACAGTTAGAAATTAAAAAGATCCTCCATAAATACCAACAACAACGCAAAACTCCCAATCATTGAATTTGGTGTGCAATGGCGTCGTATCGTCGACAAAAAAAATATCAAAAAGACAAAATATAACAAAGCCGCGGTGCTTCTTACCCCATTATTAGTTTTTTTCGGCACAATTTACAAAAGAAAAATAATTGATTTCACACTAACCGTGTGCATAAAAATTGCAGCATTTGCAAAAGAAATTAAAAACTTTTTAATTTTCAACAAAACGAAAATTTGTGTAACGAAGCACCGCACTGTTCCAAATAAAAAAAAATATTCAAAGATGGCTAACGTGAAATTGCATTGCGTACAATGGAAGGCAGCAGCAGAAAAGCGAAATTTTTCCCCCGATAGAAAAAATGGAGAACATGTGATAATTTAATGGAATTTTCCACAAATTTATAACTAAAAACAATTAAATTTTATCGGAAAACCGTAGCCAAACACTTGCGGAACATTTTAAAAGTAAATTTGCCAAGTTTTTAACAATAAATTACCTTAATTTTTGCCTATTTTCAATTTGATGCTCGCCTTTTGAATAGCTGCTTGCTTTGGTAATGTAACTTTTTTATTTCTCTTTGCGATGCCAACAGCTACAAAATCGTAAATGCGAATGAATTTTCAGATGAAGAGCTGCGCGGTTAGTGCGAGAAAAACGATCAATTCATTTGAGCGAATGAACAAAATGAAGAAGAAAATGACGGATTTTTATCGAGCTTAGAACGTTTTTATAACAGTTTATAATGTTGTGTGCGCGCACAGGGACATCTGCCGACTAATAGCGTAACTTTGACCTTTAACGAATTATTTTTTCAAACTGTAAATTTTGTGAATTATCTTATAATATTCAGTGTTGCTTACAACAGTGCTGCCGGAGTACCACGATCGCAGTATTTGTACTACTATTTTAGCTCGGTACTGCCAAGGCCTTCTACATTATCAAGGCCAGCCTGTCGAAAACAACAACAAAATTTGGACGAGGTCGCGATTTTTCTTTTTTTTTGTATTGTGTTATTTAACGGTAAGTAAAAACTTAATTAAATACTTGTTTAGATAGGATATAATAAATAAATAAAGCAATTAGGTCTAGAAAAAACATTTTTCCATGAAAATACTTCCTGCAAAATTTTGCATGTAGAACTTGTTTCTTTTATATATCAATCGAATTTCACAATTATCGCGACAAAAACTTTTTTACATATTTAGTAGGACATCATAGCAATAAAAAGATATGTAATTTATAATTATAACACATATTATTTATTCATTTTTAGAAAAACCGAAATCATCTGTACCATAGACTAGACTGATACGTTTTTGAGGTTATGTTTTCTGGAATACGGATGATTTCGGTTTTCCTAAAAATGAATAATTATAATAAGACTGCTGTGTATATATTTAAAACTCACGCCAACCGTAAAATTATTCCAAATCCATAGTGTAAAACTCTTTTCACATCTCAAATGTGCACATTCGCGACCTAAGTCAAAAAAAATTGGGTACCTCCCTATCACTCCCCAATTTTTTTTCCAAAAATCTGACAAGGGTTTGATAAAAAAGCAATGTTTACAAATTTAGAACGGCAACACTGTATGTTATTTTCAATCTGTCACTATTGTGAATTATTCTTTTTATTTTATATTATTTATTCACGAAAAAGAAAAATCTAAACCAAAGAAAAATAAATTCAATGAAAAATGGCTTTTCCAATGTTAAATAAACTGCTGTTGGCCATTGGTTTCATTTCCCTAACACATGCCGCCTATTCGGCAGCTCAACGTAAGTAGAATAGGCAGAAATATTTATACCAAATTCTAACAAAAAAATAACTTAAACATAACCTTACTTTTGCAGATCGAACATACATCCGAATCACCGAGCAAGAAGTCAACTTTTTGCCACTTGATGTACGCAATAATTGTTTTGAATTAAATTATTCAGGGAATTACTAATGTACATTTTTATTTTACAGATATTAATTCAAGCCTTCGCTAGCCTGTTCCTTATCATTTACAGTTTACTGCAGGTGGTTGGTGAATTCAAAGAGATTCGGGCCACAATTGACTTGCAAGCAAAGTCATGGGAAACGCTGTCCAACATACCATCATTTTATAGTTTTAATCATCGTGGCAAAGCGCTATCACCGAACTACATTGATCCACAATCGCTTGGCGCAAGTGCCAGTGGCTTACAGCAACATCATCGTCGGGATTAATTTTTGTAGTTTTTTGATTGCTTGTAATAATTTTAATATGTCGAAATAAAATAATTTAATTACTAATTTTCCTGAGTAGAATCACTTGTTGGGGCTAATGAGTAGCAAAACATACGGATATGATTTTGTCAGAAAATATAATTTGTATGGCACTGGGTTTTTGTTATGTACAATTAGCTTCTTCTCAATTCAAATAATTTGTCCTAAACTTAACTATTGGCTAGTAAATAAAATTATTGTTTAAATTCTATTCTAATGTCCAGTCCCATGGAATGCAGACGGTTCCGTCGGTAAGAACCGAATAATAATGTGTAATATGTAAGATTGTATTCTTAACGTTAATGCCACCAGCCGTCGTTGCCGAAAGCATTCGAGTCAGACAATCGATCATTTTACCCGGATCAATTGAATCATCTTTGGTCAGCGATTTTAAACGTAACTCTTGAACGCAACGCTTGTGCAATTCTCTTTCAATGTATTTATTTCTGGAAAATAACTACAGTTCTCATTGAATTGCATTGGGAGGTTGTAAAACATACTTACGTTTTATATTCTTTATTTTTTTCGGAAGCCTCGTCTAAGTGATTTGTAAGAAAATCAACTAATATCGAGCCGGGGCACGTTGATGGTGCAATAAATTGACCAGTTGGACTGACCATTAGGGGACCAGCCTCACTGTGGGTGGAATTATTAATAACTTAAACCCTAATATGCGGTTAATCTAAATACTTTTCAATGACAATTTCAAAATCACTTAAATTGCTGGGCCAATTCTTTGGATACTTGTGATACGTTAAATAGTCTAACATTGATGTGGTTACTTTACGTAATTGAGCTGCATAATTTACCACCTGAGCTTTTGGCATAAATTTTCGACGGGCTATGTGAATGCCACACAAAACTTGCGACAATGCCATCTCATAGTCGGGTATTCGCTTTAGATAATCATCTTGAACGGAAATGTTTCGAATAAACTAAGAAAAAAAAAAATTAAAAATTGTAAAAATCTTTCCCTCCATAAACTCACATCTAACCAATTGTGCTGAACGTCACCAGTGAACAACATAATGTGTCCCTCTAGACTCACGCCAGATATTGGAGCAAAAACTATCGTTCTACCCTCTAATTGGACCATGTCAGCTTCATGTATATTTGCCAGACGACCGAAACTCTTTAGACAACCACGATAATGTTCCATATTCCAGCCACAATCATACTGAATGTCTTTTAATTTTAATTGACTTTTAATTGAAATCTGTGCGAAACCAATTAATTATTCAAGATTTGCATTATTCGACCTTAATTACCTCTAGTTTTTCAACGTCTTCCTTTATACCCTGTAAGGCATCAGATCTTGTGTAGGCTGTGTTCAGGTTTTGCAGTAGCCAAGCTCTACAAAGAAAAATTAAATTAACAGGTAATATTTGGCGCAGCTTTGTTACGTCATGCTATGTTATTTAGTACGGAGTTTCATGACATTTCTTAAGCCATCGAAACAATGTTTTTTGTTCTTTTGATACAAAATCGGATGAAAATTAACTTGAAACCCGTTTTGAACAACTATTTGTCAGAATTACCTCATCACTCGTACTACATACCTATTGAGGCAAACCCAAACTTACTTTAACGTTTTCTCTTGTTTGGCCTTCTTTATACGGCTATAAATTTCATATTCATCCGAGAATGGTGATTCGCCACCATAGAATTTATCGTTTGTCTTATAATTACTACGTGTATTACCACTAAATGCTGATCGTTGTGCTGTGTTCTTTGATTTCACCTTATCAACGAACTCTGTGGACAGTCGACATGATTCCAAAATTCGTTTTATTATAATTTTGGTGTCTGGCGGACTAGTGTCTATGTGAATTTTAACTAAATTAAATTTATCTAAAATAAATATTAGTGATTATTTAGTGGCAACAATTTCGATTTTCCTCAAACCTCTATTATTTTGATCGCGAACATAGAAGGATAGGATGCGTGGTGACGAAGAAACGATTCGATTGTCTCGCTGCAACGATTCCAAGTGGGCACTTAAATGTTTGAGTGATTCTTCATTAACTGACTATAAAATAAGGAAGTTTTAGCTTTTAAGACTAAATTCGAACCTGCATATTTACCCTTTGCTGTGGATGTTGACCGAACAGATCGGGATGCACCACAAAATAGAACGGACGCAGTGCTGTTGCAATTTCTGCACTAGTTATCGATCTGCTAATAATATTTAATCCAAAATATCCTAAACATAATTTATTGAAGTTGTTTTGGCTACAAAAAAAAACAAATAACAATCCAGGTTCTGGGAACTAAAGAAAAAATAAATTCTTACCTTGTCTTTAGGTACGCAGTATACATTTTTGCAAACAATAAAATTAATAAACTATTACATAAATATTATGCTCATAAATTTCAGGTGTCATTGAACCGCTCGCTTATTGTTTGTGAGGAAAATTAATTTTCTATAATTTCTTTAAAGAAAATTAAAACGCAAAACATTTTTGTAAATTTTCAATTTAAAATTTTCGTGTCAAAACAATAACAAGTATGATTCACAATAGTGCTTTGCGTGTACAGGTTTTACAAAATTATTATTTTGATTAACACGGGGAGTGCGTTCACGTCTGAGATCGCAAACTTCGGTGCATAGATTCTCAAATTTTAAAAAAGCTAAACTCTCGGAGTTTGTTATGCTCTCAAATATATTATGAACGCATTTGAGTCTATTAAGCACTATGGAATTTTTCTGTCAGAAATTTTGCAAATAAATTTAAAAAACAAAAGCTTAACACATTCTAAATGAAGAGTATGAACGGAATTGAGTATAATTTGAGTATATTAGGCTTTTTCAAGAGAGAAAACTAGAGAGAGAATTACAATTTTGTTGACATTTCTTTATAAAAACTTTTTTGTTGTATCCTTAATTAATTAATAATAATAAAAAATATATTTTTATTTTTTATTTTTATTTTTAAATACTTCTAAGAAAAAAATAAGTTTTTTTTTATTTATCTCTTTACAATCCTGCAAAAATGTATTTTTTATTATTATTAATTAATTAAAGATAAATAAAATACCGTGATATTAAATTGATTCGCACCAAAACAAAAACAATTTTTATATTGAAAAGTAAAAAAAATAAAGAAAAAGCAGGTTTATTGGATTTCTAACTTTGAAGGCGATTTCGAAAAAATCGGGAATTGCCGTATATAAGCCCTCATCTTTCGATGAAATGTTATAATTAATCAAAAAGATGAAAGAAATGTTTTTTTTTTTAATTTTGTTGTTGTTATTTTTTATTATTAAAAAAATCAAGCGTGAATTTTGCTGAATATTTCAGAAAAATTAGTTCAACAAATTTAATATTTTTTAATTGTATTACTTAATTAAAAAAACACTTAAAACAGTTATATAATGAAACGACAGAGACGGAGATTCAGTAGGAAAAATTATGATTGTATGTAGAAAAAATCTTTGAAGCGCTAGTGAGAGAACAAATAAATTTATTTTTCTCAGAAAATCATATTATTATTGACGAACAATCAGGATTTAGGAAAAATTACTCGTGTGAATCTGCTATAAATTTAGTAATATGTGAATGGAAAAATGAAATAGATAAAAATAAATGCATAGTTAGTGTTTTCTTGGACTTAAAACGTGCATTTGAAACAATCGATAGAGAGCTTCTGTTACTAAAACTACATAATTATGGTATTCGCGGTATTGAAAACAACTGGTTCAGAAGCTATCTCACAAACCGTACGCAAATTGTAAATTATAATGGGGTTTTTTCTGGCCCCCTTTTAAATAATATCGGCGTACCACAGGGATCCAAATTAGCAGCAGATCTTTTTATCATATACATGAATGATATCAGTAACGCTATAGAGAAGTGCAAAATAAATCTTTTTGCAGACGATACTTTAATATATTGTGCATCTGAAAGTATTGAGTCAGCAGTCGAAGCAATAAACCATGATCTGGACAATATATCAAAGTGGTTAAAAATAAATAAATTGTCATTAAATATTGAAAAAACTAAATACATGATAATTAATAAAAATAATATTAATGATAACATAACAATAAATATAAACAATCAAAATTTGAATAGTGTTATTGAAATGAAATATCTGGGTATAATAATAGATAAAAATTTAAACTTTAAATCAAACTGTGACTATATATGCAAAAAAATAGCTAAGAAAGTTGGATTCTTAGCAAGAATTAACAAGAAACTAACTTTAAGTGCAAAAATTCAGGTATATAACTCCATAATCTTGCCACATTTTGATTATTGTTCGACAATATTATTTTTATGCAATGAAAGTGAAATTAATAGATTACAGAAATTACAAAATAGGGCAATGCGAACAATTTTAAATTGTAAAAAAAGAACAAAAGTCATTGATATGCTGGAATGGTTAAATTGGTTAAGTGTGAAGCAAAGAATTTATTTAAATGCATTAACTATGATATTTAAAATTAAGAACAATATGATGCCAAATTATTTATTAAGTAACATTAAATATAACCGTGATGTCCATAATTATCCGGTCAGATCTAGAAATCAATTTCGAATTCAGAACTATAAAAAATCGTCAAGTCAAAATTCACTTTTTTGGAAAGGACTGAAATTTTTCAATGGTTTACCAGATGCATGTAAAAACGAAACCTCTTTGAAAATGTTCAAGAAAGAATGTATTATATTTTTAAAATCAAGTCTTTGAAAAATTATTATTTTTAGATAATTTATATACATGAAATGTAAAATTTATGAATTATTTAACTCTAAGAGCTTGTCAATAAATAACTTACTTACTTACTATTATTGTGTCAATTTACTTAATTTTCAAATAATTTAAGGACAATATATTAACGAATAAAATTCAATATTTATTTTGGTAAATTAAAATAAATTGTAATTTTTTTGTTTTTTTTTTTATTTGAACCGGGCGCAAAAATGGCCAGAACTGGTCCTGGGAGTAAGGGCATTATGATGATTACACAGTAGAGTGGGTCGATTTTAAAAAATTCCAAAAATCAAAAAAGAGCAGGACTCAAAAGTTGCTAAATAAAAAAATTAAAAACTTTGATTTTTTTAATGGCTTTAACTATTTACCCTAAAATTTAGACAAATTAGAAAAAAAATCGAAATATGGCAAAACTGAAGTTGTGCCTTTTTAACAGAAAAATGTTGTTCCTATAAAAGTGACAGGAAATATAAATTCAGGAAGAAATGAAAAAAAAAAGTTTTATTTTAAAATTGATTCACTGTGAAAAAAATATTTTTCCAAATTACTTACTACAGATTTTTCAAAAAAAAAAATGAATATTGAAAAAGTCGGTAATAACTATGTACTAAAATTTTTAAATGAAAAAAATATGTTCTAAAAAGTTTTAGAAAAAATAATTTTTATGAAAAAAACGTTAATGTATTATTACTATTTTATTACTTCTACCCAAGTCCTATTGAAAAAACTATAGAATCTTTCTCGGGAGCTATAAATTACAGATTGTCAAAAATTTAAAATATGTACGTAATAATTTCAAATTTTGACACCCTGTAATTATGTCTTAAAATAAAGTAAAAATACCAATATTCCTTAAAAAGATGGCTTTTGTGGTAGGTAATGATAATAATTATAGAAATTCTGTGAAATAACTCTGTAAGAACTTTTACAAAAACTAAAAATACAGAAGATTTTTTTTCAGATGATTTTTGTTTTGTCTATTAGTATTTTATTTTTGCAATTAAAATGTTTTAGTTATTTTTTATTTAGTTATTGATAAAATAAGTCTTCTTAGATGATGGTGCAGAGCAGACCATATTTGAACTGATAAAACTAACACAGTTCAAAAAAAAAATTCTGTTCTTTGTTCTAAAATTTTTTTTATGATTTTTCTATTTATTATGCCTTAAAATAAAGGAATAATAAACGTATTCTGTAGAAAATTTGTTTTTGTGGTAGTTACACAGAGAGAAATATAGTGATTGAACCAAACAAAAACGCAATTAAAGCAACAACTAGAGGTACTATTTTTTAGCCAACTACGAACGCTGTTGAAATTACAGCTAATATTGTCAACAGCACTCGTTAAAATTACGACGTCAAACCTTGTATATAAGGGCTCATTTTAAAAATAAATTTTATTTAAATCCAAAGTTATTATAAACATCCGAACTTTTTTACCGGAATTTTTAATAAAATAAGGGTTGGACATGTGTGTTACGTGTTATTTTGTGATTATATTTTATCAACATTAATTATTTTCGCCATCCCCTCAACTTTTGTCTCTGCAATAAAATATTTAATTTCTACAAAAAAAATATTTTGTATTGAAATTTCTGAGAGACATCAACATGGCCGCGATGATGCTCTGCTGTTGGTTTTGATGCTGCTGCCATTAAAATGTAATT
>JANSTW010026451.1:0-15401 GCA_027564275.1 Diadocidia ferruginosa | reverse complement strand
GTGTTTTTTTTAAATATATTTATAGTAATGTTCCACGTATAATATATATTTAAAAATTGACATTTATAATTTTAAAAAAATTAATCTTTTTATAAATACATGTATAATTTACAACGCTTAACATTTAAAGCGCCTAAAGCTTACATTAAATTTATAATTTCTATAGAACAATTTAAAAAAACATATTTTATATGAAAAGAAAAAAAATAACATTGTCACAGTGTAAAGATATACAGTCATACCAATTAACATTATTATTAAAATAAGAGCATTTTTTTTGAAGTGATATGATTTTTTACATATATTATATAAACGTATCCCTATAACACCCAAAAACCTAACAAGCTTTTATCTAATTTTTCTCTATAATTCCCAAATCCGTTATAGCAGCCAAAATGTATACTTATCACTTTGTTTATAAATTTTAGAAGGGAAATTTTAACGTTTTTTATCAAAGACACAAACCAAAAAATATAGTGATGGTTTGATTTTGGCGGCTTTAAGATTGTTAAAGCTTTGGGCGTTATGTCGTATCACCGACCACATAATATATTCTAATAATCTTTAGCCAACTTTTAGTTTTGAAGATTTCGTATACAAAAATAATATATTGAATACAAAAATATTTAAAGATTTTTTTATAGAATATATACTGTCTAATAATAGTGAAGGGTTTGTAATTATGTAAAAAAATCATTTCACTTTAAAAAATTATATTCCTGTTATATATACCTATATACGTATACAGTTTATTGAATTACCTTGATTTGTTTGTATGTACCAACGAATTAGAAATATACATGGAAGTAACAATATAAAAATATTTGAAGCATCTTCAGTTTATTTTTAAATGGCCTAATAGATACACTACAAATTGTAAACAAAAATCATAGTATGTGTAAATATTGATTTTTAAAATGGAAAAAAACTGTTCACTTTACCCCTCAAAAATACTTCATTTATAAACTAAGAGTGTATCTCACTCACACTACTAGGTTTAATATTTAATTTTTTCTTGTTTACAAAAA
Source organism: Diadocidia ferruginosa (assembly GCA_027564275.1). Lineage (NCBI taxonomy): Eukaryota > Metazoa > Arthropoda > Insecta > Diptera > Diadocidiidae > Diadocidia > Diadocidia ferruginosa. The sequence continues at coordinate 14,373 of JANSTW010026451.1, read as the reverse complement.
TTGTGTTCCTTCCATGATATTTCTAATTCGTTGGTATTTATACGCACTAGCCATTTTTGTTTTTGCGCTTTTATTATAGCAAAAGCTACTTAACATAAAACAATCATAAAAAGCTCGTAAAATAGATAACTTGAAAGAAAATTGTATTTAGAAAATAAATGGCAATTTTAAATTGACTTTTTAAGCTATATAATAAAGCTTTTTATTTTCTTATCAATATTAACAATAATATACCTATAACCTATACATAAATATAATTTGCGTAAACTTTGGATAACACAATATAATTTAAATATTATCAAGAGAGCTTTACTAACCAAATACTAGTCTAGTTCACACACGGAGAGAAGAGCTTTCATTTGCGCTTAATAAATAATTTATTCTAAAAATTTCTAATGATTTATTAAGCGAAAATAAAAGCTCTTCTCTGAGCGTATTGTTAAAGAACAGAATAATTATATATAGATAATTTCTGAATGCAGCTTAGTGGTAAAACATCGTATAGCTTGAGAAAATTCGAATTATCGTCCTTGTGTTATATTCACATGAATAAGTGCCAGATTAAAAAGGAATATGTCTGTTTTTTTTAGGTTGCTGCGGTAATTATATATAAAAGCTTCGCCTGATAATAAGCCATGTTGATTATAATTTTTTTCCGTAGGAACTTACGAAAAAACAAGTACTGTAATGGGTGTGAATATAGAGTTTAATATGAATAATTATATAGCGCTTAAAGTTATCCAAAATATGCACCTAAAATAAGTTTTTCAAATGAATAAATTATAGACTTTTTTTCGTTGTTTTAACTATTTATTAACAAATTTTTAATATTTCTTTAACATAATATTATAAAATAGCAACAAGTTTTTTAATTATGTTAATACAAAATTTCGAACACCATAATTGTTTAAATATAAAAAATAATAATCTCATAGAACCATTACCAATCATTTCAAAATACAATATTCAAATATATTTAACTGCAATTAAGTGAAGGAATCGTTATGCTATTACCACTATTATTTGGAACAATATTTTGAAGTACTTCTAAAAGAGCAGCCGATAAAAATGCGGCATTTTCAGACACACTAATTATATCATTTGATCCAGACGATGAGAATAATGTGGTCAATGGGTGGAATGTAGCGTTAGCACCGCCAATCGTTTGAATGACCCCGGATAATGAATTAGTTGAAAATAATGAAGGTATTGATGGTATGTTGGAACCATTGGTTAATGAAAGTAATGCAACTTGCAATAAACCGGTCAGTTCACCATTACCAGAATTAATTGCAGAACTAACATTAGCCAGACTGCTAACTATATTCGATAGTAAACATGAAACAATAGAGGACACATTGCTTATTGAATTGTTAAGTTGTGCTAATATAAATGAAGCAAAGTTACTAATGCTAGCTGCAATACTAATAACACCATTAAGAACTCCTTGGAGAATAATTGAGGCAGCTATATTTGCGGAGTTTGTAGGATTTTTCAAAATAATATATACTGCCGAAACGGTAGACACAACTGAACTAACCAGTTCTCCTAAAGTTGAATTTATAATTAGAGCCAAATTATTCAAAGCGTAAATATCGGCGTTCAAAGTAAAAGTACTAACGGCAATACTATCTACCATACTGTGTACAGTAACGCCAACTTTTGAAATGGACGAACTTAAAAATTGTACATCACTTATGTTTGTGATTGGATTAAGACTGCCCAACAATTGAGCAAATGTTGTATCAATTGTTTGCATTGCTGATATAATCGATAGACCTATAGCCTCATTACAACCACTGACACCAACTGGCAAAGAAGATAATCCATTTACATTTCCAAATTGATTATTGATAATTTGTGAAATGCTCGACCCGCTTTGTCCAGCAATTGAAAACGTAGACTGTGCTAAAAATTGAGATACATCTGTAAATGAAGATAAATCACCGAAGAAATTTGAGATTCCACTAAGAGATGATATATACTTAAATGCAGCCTGTGTTATAGAATCACTTATATTATCGAATGTTTCAATTGATCCTACTGAAATATCAGAAGAAATCGAAATAGAATTGGCAATGGTGAAAGATACGGTCGTAAGAACTGTTAAAAGGTTAGATATCGCTAAATTAATTGAAATAACAGTGTTACTTACAACACCATTTGCATTATCTAAAATATTAGTAACGACCGACAGCAATGTTTCCAAACTAACAACAATAGTTGTTAATCCAAATATTACCGATGAAACACTCTCTAGAACTAGTATACTTTCAATATTGTTAAAGCTTATTTCTATTGACGAGGCAGTAATTAATAATATAAATGCTATACTGTTACCGATGTTCACATATGCAGCATCAATTAAGTTGGACGATGCATTGAAATCAATGGAGTTTTGAATAATTGCAATTAAATCACTGCTATAGAAATTTAAAACAGTTATACCAGAGTCAACAACAGTTACTACATTACCAAGTTCGACAGAAAAACTATTTATTGTTTGGCTAATAATGGTTAACTGTGAAGATAATACAGCTGAAATGTTATTAAACACCACATTTGATGTTCCCGTAAACGAAGAGGTTGTTTGAACAATATTATTGAAGGTAGTTGCTGCTGTGAACAAAGCATCGGAATTTGGAAGTGAGTTTGTAATTACTCCAAACAATGACAATATATTTGTAACTGATTGTTCAAAATTAATATTGATGTTATTCAAATCGTTTTTTAGATTTTGAATAAATGTCGCAAGACCACTTTCAACGGATCCCACAACTTGTCCAATGTTTACAATAATGTTTGTAGTATTTGTTGTCGAAGTGCTTTCAGTGGGTATACTTAAATTACTAGATGCTTGATTTACAATTTGTGAAACATTAGTAGAGTTTACTGTAGTTGCAGTTACGCTATTAACGGTGGATTGAACATTTGAAGTTACTGAAGCAGGTATTGAAGTAGCTGAATTTATTACAGAACCTGCCGTATTTAAAACAGATGGTGTATTTTCAATAGGAATTGATGTAGTTGAATTGATAATACTTGCTACAGCCGCTGAATTTACATTAATAGAAGGAATTGAGGGAATTTGCGCACTTAAATTGTTTACAGATGTGTTATTTACAGCTTGTGTAGTAGATAGTGGGTTTGGTAATGAAGTTTGTACAACACTGTTATTTGTCGAAGATGTAACTACTGAATTAATAGCGGTAGCAACAGTCAATGCAGATATTGCATTACTATTAATTACAGTAGATGTACCTTGTCCGCTTGCATTTATAACTGATGAAGCAGTAGATACTACAGGCGTAGCTGGTAAAGAGTTGTTAACCGTTGTTGTGACATTTGCTACATTACTTACAACTGCGCTCGCTGCTTGCGCGATGGAATTTTGAACTTGTTGCAAAGTACTGGCTGCTGCTGCAGCTGTTTGAACAGTTATATTGTTAAACAGTTCTGAACCACTTAAATTGCCAATATTAACTGTTAAACCACTTAGTAGGTTTTGTAATTGCTGACTATTATTTGTATCTTGATTAATAATTTGGGTGTTACTAAAAGCTGTGGCAACCCCTTGTAAAGACGAAACGAAAGAGATTGATACATTGGTAAGTGAAGAGAATTGAAGCGAGTAAGAAGAAATTATTGAGACGGATAGAAGAGTTGAAGAGCTTACGGTTAATATGTTATAGATACTGCTTGTAACTACTGAAACCGATGAAAGAGCATTTGTGATAGAATTTAAGACGGTTCCGATATTGAAGATTGTAACGAAATTGTTGAATGAAGAAATTAGTATGGTAATTGCAAGTATAAGAACATATTCAGCAGTTACAAGAACGGTTGAAAGTACTAAAGAAAGTGCAGATAAAGCTTCGGCTGTTAAAGAAGTGAGAACATTAGAGCTAATTGATTCGGTCATAGTTGAAAATAAAACTACTAAAATAGATAAACTGTTTGCGATATCTTCTACATTTCCGTTAACGTTAGCTCCAGTGTTAATATTTTGAATTAAACCACTTAAAGCATTTTGAACAGTAGTAATAGATGAGTTAATTACTGCGGTACCAGATCCCAGTGTGATTGAGAAACTTGATACAATATTCGTCATTTCTGTAAAAGAGAAAACAAATTGAGTGTTTATACTAGTCAAAACTTGATTGGAATTGCCAGGTAAACTAAATATTGTGCCTATAATCTGGTTTAAGGTGGTTGCAGATGATGTTAAGAGACTACTAACTATATTTAGTTTTGAAATGTTGATCAATGAACCTGTAAAACTGGTTATAAAAGTATTTAAAGCACTTTGAATTCCACTTAAGTTATTGGCTAGAGATGCTAAAGAAGATGCAAGACTAGCAGAAGAAGTGACTACTGTTATTATGTTTGGCCCTGTTGTACCGATATTTGTTTGTGCATTTTGTGTAATTGAAGTTGCTACACTTGAAACAGTATTTATCGATTGATCGGCTACATTAGAAATATTTGTAGATAAGATTGAGGTAGCTGGTAAAGATGATTGGTTTATTGCTGCACTTACTGTTTGTTCAACAGTACCAGCATTTGCAATAACAGAACCGATACCATTTGCAACAATACTTGCGACTAGATTTGAAGTATTAGCATTTGATACTTGATTCACAGATGTTGCTGTGCCTACACTAGAAATATTTTGGGTAGTTTGATTTAAATCACTTACTGGTAAAGAATTATTGACTTCATTAGAGTTTACAGCGGGAACAGAAATATTTGATTGAATAGCAGAATTTAAAGGCGTAGAAGTAGAAGGAGTTGAAACTGAATTATTTATTTGATTACCAGCACTTATAGCTGAACCAAGTGCACTTGCATTGCTAACAACAGAATTTGTTGTTCCAGAAGCGTTATTCGTAGACAATACATTAACCAAGCTATTACCTTGATTATTAGAAAGATTTGTTGGCAAAGATACGTTTATTGTAGATGCCGCAACATTACTTACATTATTTGGCAAAACACCAGTTGAGATATTCGAGGTTTCAGGAGTGACTATACTTGCTGGTGTACTTGCGATAACAGATGCTGGTGTACTTGCGATAACAGTAGCTGGTGTACTTGCGATAACAGTAGCGGGTGTACTTGCGACAACAGTAGCTGGTGTACTTGCGATAACAGTAGCTGGTGTACTTGCGATAACAGTAGCTGGTGTACTTGCGATAACAGTAGCTGGTGTACTTGCGACAGTCGCTAATGAGGCGACTGAAGTATTAATTACTGCAGCTATTGTCGAAATATTTGGAACCGCAGCTGATATAGTATTACCAACTACTTGTGTAGCCGCATTTTCAGCCGAACTTATCGCGGTTATTGGGAACTGTGTAGTTATTGTGTTTAAAATTTGTGATCCACTGAACCGCCCAATATTTGAACTTAATCCGTTGAGTAAGTTTTGTAATTGGTCATTAAAAGAGCTTGTGGTTTGGTTTGAAATGTTTACTGTTTCAATATTTTCAAACACAGTTACTGTAGATTTTAAAGAAGAAATGAGCAATAAAGAAATACTACTAAACGATGAGAAGGTTAACGCAACAGACGCTGACAAAGAACTTGAGATATTACCGATAGCAATGTTTGCACTATTAGAATTTACTGTAGAAAATGCGGCTAGTGCAGTGGATATCGAGCTAGCTAATGTTCCAATATTTAGTACTACTGAAAAATCAGTAATTGTAGTGGCAACAAGAAGTAAAATATATTCAACAATGACAAAAACTGTCGTTAAAATAAAGGAAAGAGCGGACAAAGTTTGTACAACGCTATCATTTATTTGTTGAAGAAGTAGTGAATCGATTGTGGTTGAAATTATAACGACTAAAACTGAAACAGTATTGGCCACGTTTGTTATACTTTGATCTGTACTTAAAGAGTTGCTTGGATTTTTATTGACTACACTTAAAGCACCTTGAATTTTCGATAAAGCAATATTTATGATGCTGGAAACGCTGCCTAATGTAGCTGAAAAGTTTGCTACATTTTCACTTAAGATTGTAAATGTATTCGAAAGAGAATTTACTAGGGATGACAAAATAATCGTATTTGAACCAGAAGAGCTTGTTATACCAGAAATAATTGTATTTAAATTTAACGCAACTGAGGACAAACTACTTGAACCAGAGCCAAAATTACTTATATTTGAGAGGGATGCAGTAATAGAGATTATAGCACTCGACAAACTATTTTTAATGGTAGCTAATTCACTAGATAAACTTGGTAGTGGTACAGAATTTACAACTGTTGGTACATTTACAATGGAAATGTTTGAACCATTAACAACTTGGTTTACTAATGAACCAACATTGAGTGCTGCGTTTGAAACATCGGATTCTGTAGTGTTTACTATATTAGAGTATGTTGAAGAAATGGCACCAAACACATCCTGAGATCCTATCAAATTACCGATAGATCCGTTTAATTCAGTTAAAGCGTTTTGTAGTTGAGCAAGATTAGAATCTGGGTTTCCGAACACTAATGTAGTACCACTTAATATATTTGGAACGGATTGCACATTAGTTATAAATGTAAATGTAGCGTTTATGAATAATGACATTCCAGTATTTACATTTGAAATAAAAGTGCCTGTCTGGGAAGTAGCAATATTTGTTAAAAGTTGTGAAACACCAGCTATTGCAGTAATACTGTTGTTAAGTATAGTGCTTAAATAATTTAATGTAGTTACATCTGAAATTGAATTTATTACAATTAAAAATGCAAAATCGTGCATTGCACAAATAGTGTCTATTAAAATGGCGAATACAATAAATCCTTCAGCTAAACTTTCGTCTAAGTGATTGAATATAGTTTGTTGAATTGTTACCGAAGAAACAAGAATATATTCCAAACTATTTAACACGTTAATAGTATTTGAGTTGATTGTAGATACGTTGCCTGAATTTTGAAGCCAATTATCTAAATCAGTTTGGTACAAAGATAATTCTTGAATAAGAATATTTGTTACATTTGCTCCATACGTATTAGAATAACTAGACAAAATACCCGATAAAACTGTAAATGAACTTGAAAATGAAGATTGGAATGCAGAAATGACATCGGATATAGATCCAGAAAATTGTGGGATTTGATTAAGAATTGGAATTGTTGATTGTAAGGCTGCATTTAAGTTGGTCGATATATTTAAATTGATAAGAGACTCAAACGAACTAGTCAAACTTGCAACAACACTTGTATACTGATTATATACACCGTTAAATTGGCCACCTAAATTTGTTAAAATATTTGTTACAGAGTTGGCGTCTTGAGCAATAGTAGTATTAATTGCAGTTACAATTGGAGCACCAATACTGGCAATAACACTGGCTGCTTGACTAACACCATTTTCAATTGATGAAATAACACTATTATTTGTTATACTAGAAAATGCAGAAGTAATATCATTAACTATCTGAGCCCCTGTTAAATTGCCAAAGAATCCGCCTACCTGGTTTAGTAAATTTTGGAATTCAGCAAGATTTGTGGCGGAGTCTTGGAATGATAAATTGGAAGTACTAAATATATTTGGGACAGATTTTAAGCCGTTTATATATTCAATGGTGGAATTAACAAGGCCAGGTATAGCCGCTTCTACATTAGAAATAAATGAACTTTGTGTATTGCTGATGTTAATTAAAGTGTTTGATGCATCTGTTAAGCCTGAAACACTACTGTTTACTATTGCGCCAATATTGTTTAAGGTGGTCACATCTGTTGTCAAAGTTACCACTAATAGGAATATGAAATCATGTAATACGCAAATTGTATCGGTTACTATGGTTAGAACAACAATAGCCTCAGCATTAGCTGCATTTAAGTTAGGTAGTGTAGATTCAATAGCACCTACAGTAATCAAAAAGTATTCTACTGTGTTAAATACATTAATAACATTTAAATTGATTGTGGTAATATCGCCTGCATTTTGAATCAAAGTATTTAATGCTGTATTAAATAAAGATAATATTTGAATTAAAATATTTGCTACATTTGATCCTAAAGCATTGCTATAGTTGGAAATTATTTGATCTAAAGTAGTAAATGTACCCGAGAGGGAAGATTGGAATGAAACTGTAACACTTGATACAGATCCAGAAATTTGTAAAAGTTGATTTACTATCGATATACTAGATTGTGCAGCAAAATTTAAATTAGTAGATAAATTGAGGCTTGCTATTGATCCAAATGAACCAGCTAAACTGTTAATACCGCTTGAAAGCAAATTATATGTACCACTAAAAGAGCCACCTAAATTCGAAAGAACACTAGACGCATCATTATTAATAGTATTTCCTAAAGAACTAACTGGACCGCTTTCAACGGAAGTGGTTGATGGAACGATAATCGGAAACTGTGTTGTTAGCGTATTGAACAACTGTGCTCCTGTTGTGGTTCCAATGCTAACATTTGGTCCATTCAGTAAATTTTGCAATACTGCAAGATTACCACTTGAACTGGATTGAACAGTTATACTAACACTTCCAAATACAGTCGTAATAACTTGCACTTGATTAACGTACGAAAGAGTTGCTTGTGTAAAATTAGGTATACCAGTAGCAAAGTTTGCAGCTGAAAATCCACTAAGCGAAATTGCTGTAAACCCAGTTGTTGCAATGTTTAAGATGGCTGATAGAACGGTGATCAATGTACTTGTATTTGAAATTAATAGAGAAGTTGGCGACAACGATACCACCAATAATAATACGTATTCAATTAAAGTCAATAAGGCAAATATAACAAATGAAATAGCTGTTAAGACTTCTGCTAATATAACAGTTAAATTTGAAATTAAGATATTTTCAATTGTGGAAATAACAAGAATTAAATATCCAATGTAATTAGTTAATTGTACCGTAGTCGAACTTATGATAGATAGGTTGGTGCTGTTCTGAATTAGAGTGGTTAGACTAGTTTGTATTGCTGATATAATTTGAGTATATACGGATGTAGTTCCCCCCAAATTTACAGAATAATTATTAATGATTTGTGTAAAACTATTAAATATTGAAGATATCGATGAATCTATATTGCTTAGAATAGTCGATTGTGATCCAGAAAATTGCAAAATTTGCGTTAGAGTACTGCCAATAGATGTTGCCGTTGAAGCAAATGAACTTGATAATAAACTGGAAGAGGAGATTTGAGTTAATGAACTACTTACAACATTTGTGTTAGATGTTAATAGTTTAAAAACTCCACTCAAACTTCCACCAAGACTTGTCAATAGATTTTCGATAGATACGATTGGAATTGTTGGAACTGGAGTTGATATTATTGGTGTTACAGCTGCCGGTAGTGAAGTTGACGAATTTAATTGTGGTGCATTTAATGGAAATTGAGCTGTTATGGAGCTAAAAACTTGAGCGCCATTTAGTGAACCAATTTTTATATTAACATTGCTAAGCAATGCCTGCAATTGACTAGCGCTATTCGTAGCACTTAAGCTTGAAACAACATTTTGACCAAATAATGATGTAAAAGGGTTAAAAGATGTAGTCATTGTAAATGTTATTGATATTAAGGTGGTACTAACCGATGAAATGGTTGTGGCCCATACTGAAGTAGTTCCAGTAATTACAGCGTTTGTAATACTAGAAATTATAGTTGTAACTGAATTCATTGTATTGGTCATGGCCAGAGTAACGCCAGTAAGTGTATTACTAAGCGAACTATTTGAATTGCCTATCAATGTAACAGATACGAGTGAAAGTAAAGTTTCAACAATGGCCAAAAGAGTTGATAAGATAAATATGAGAATAGATACGGCTTGTAATAATACCAAATTAATAGTGGTAAGAGTTGCTGATACAGATTGAAAAACAATTGAGATTATTATAAATAAAATATTGACACTTGTAGCCACATTAATGACTTCAACATCGACAGTAGACGATTTAAATGATCCGTTAGCCAAAGTGGTAATAGTTTTTTGTGCATTTTGTATTGACAATGTGATAATTGACGTTGCACTACCGAAACTTGACGAAAAGTTTTGAATGGTAGAATTTATAGTTTGAAATGAACTAACTATGGATGATTGAAATGATTGTAAGGCATTAGATCCTGTAAATCCAGAAATCGTTGTTACAATACCACCCAATGATTTAGTTGAAGATTTGTATACATTTGACGCAGAATTTGAATTAATAATTACACTTAAATTGCCATTTAAACAATTTAAAGAGTTATTAAGACTCTGTGGTAAGAGATTTAGTCTAGTACGACTTAATCCTGACAAGAATTTGGCCAAACCACCACCGATATTTAAAAAGAATTCTATTCCACCAATTATACCTCCGAATCCTCTGTTTGAATGATTGTGAGAGAAGTCGTTTTGGTTGTTGTTATTATTATTATTGAAGCTGTTATCATGATTACTATGTTGGTTACTATTTTGGTTAGAATTGTGATTGTTTTTTCCATTGTTTACTTGATTTTGGCCATTGTTATTTGGCAGATTGAAACTATTGTCACCAAATCCAAATCCATTATTTGAGTGTTGGTTTCCGAATCCTCCTTTATTATTACCACCAACAAATTGTGCAAATGTACCCTTTAATTATTAAAACACAACATTTAAAAAAATCTCTTTTTTTGTTTAAATCAAAATTACCTCTATCAAAAATGCAACAATGCAAATTCCCCACAACACTTTCATTTTTCTTTGTTACGAACTAACGTAAAAACGAAAACTGAATTTTTTTTTTAATTATTTCCTTTTTATAAACTAACTGCGACATTTAATTTTTCAAATATTTTCCAATCTAATTGCACCTAACCAAATATTAATTGTTATATTTAAGAACAAATAATACACCTTTAATATCAAATATCTTACGTTATTGCGTTATATAAGATTTTTTCCTAAATTAGCACCTGGATTTTTCGCTTTGTGTATATAACTTTGTAAATATTAATTGTGTTTCTTCTAAATATTGCCAATTTGATACTTCTTACGGTTTTTTTAATATTATAAATTTCAAAATAAGTTTGATATACATAACAGCTATAGGTATTTCTCAATAGAATTTTATTATAATGATATAAATATTTAAGATAAGATGATCTTAGAACTAACAACATAATTAAGCTGAAATTGCATTTTCTTTATTAATGTTGCTTTACTAATTTTTTTAAATCTGATTTTAATATTAATAATATTAAAAGATAAATGTTTTTATCATACTCTAAATAATTATTTACTAAAATATCTAAAAAAGTTGTACTTATTTACTAAAGTATACACGCAGCTAATTAAATAAATTATTATGTATACTATACACGGATAAAATATCCGTGAATGATATTTCGTAAGGATTTATTAATATAAATATAAATTTTGTATATAAAATAAAACTATACTACAGTTATACACCTATAGTATCTAATCTAATAGTCAGCATGGAAGAAGCAGTAGTTACCGTCATTGTTCTGTGTTCAAGAGCACATCCAAAACTAACAAGCATACTTACACACTTAGATTTTTTTTTTAACATTAATGTTAAAATATTAGCAAACATTTAGAAAAAAAAAGCCTCAAAGTCGTATGTCCACCCGAAAAAAGAGTAATATTTTCTTGTATGGGGTCAGGCGTGAATATAGTCTGCATGTTAGTTTTGGCTGTCTCAAGAGGTTGTGTATTCAAAACTCAGCTATTTCCAGCTGTTGGTATTGTTATATGATACCAACAGTTAGATTTCCTTATGTAATGAAAAAAAATCGCCCACTGATCACCAAAAATATTGCCACTGACGCGTTTCTGACAACACTCCACCTTCGAAATGGTCGTCAATATACATCAAAGTATGGTAAAATGGTCCCTATGCTCCCTCGCTTTGGATTAAAGAAAACGATAATCTAATCGAAATGATAGTTTTAAACTAAAATGTATACAAGTATAGTTTAGTTCAGTGATGCCCGTGCAGAACCTCAAATCGCTCCATCAGCTCCACAAAGAATATTTAAACAATATAAAAAAGAGAAATTGCTCAAATCGCTCTTTTATTATAAATACAAAATTTTAAATTATAAACAATAAAATAAAATAAAAATTCACATTTCCATTGTTATCTTCTTTTGTTAATCATCTCTATTATTTTAAAAGAAATTATCGAACAATTGAACAAAAGGAAAAACCTATAAATTTAAACAATAGATTTTATTTTTTAAATGTTGCAGCTCTTTAGCCATAACATTGTGGGCTACCATGGTTTAGTTAATGATTATGTATAAGTCTTCTCTATTAAATATTTAAATAAAAAAAACACTTCCTTTTTTTCAGTGTATAGGTATATACCCAAAATGCTTTTATTATGGTAATGCGATTTAAAATGTTTTAATGTTTCCATCTTTATAAATATTAGCTTTATTATAAATATATAATGTATTAATATATTCTTATATTTAATTAAATTGACGTTTTAAGACAATTTTATATAATGTTTGCAATTGAAACACCATGAATTTCGATTCAAAATATCGGGCATAGTTTGCATACGAAAAATTTTGTTAGCAGCACTTGACACTGACATACAGCCATTACGGGGAAAATCGAAACTACTGGTACAAATGAAAAAAAGAAAAAATTCTCAATTTTTACGTGTCGAGTTCATAGAAAAAGTGTTATAAATAAATTTTAAAATCAAATTTGGGAAAAATCTTTATTCTATACTATGTTTTATTGAATATTTTTTAAATGTTTCAATAAAAAAAATTAAATTTTATGAACCTATTTTTCGGAAACATATATTAAAGTTCAAACATTTTTTTTTAATTAAAAAAAAAATAACAACAAAAATATTCAATTCAATTCAGTAAAAAAAATTATAACATTTCATCGAAAGATGTGGGATAAAACGTGTTTTCAAAATTACCCCTTGCATTGGAGGTAGAAAGTTTTGAACAGAAGAAGACAATACCGACTTAAGTCATAATTACAAATAGTATAAGTAAATTATTTTTTTCTTTTTTAACTGTAAATTATATAACAGAAAAATGAAAATATTTTATATTCGGGCTTTAATTTTAGGAATAAATAGGGAGAAAATAAAGTACACAAAGAAATAGAAAGTTCTAAATGATATATGATCTTTCATTTTGCAGAGATAGTTTTTTTTTTGGATTGTTATTGAATATCAAGAATTCTGATTCGCATACAAAAAATTGAACAAATGGGATGAAAATAAAGTACACAAAGAAGTAGAATGTTTTATGTTTGATACGATCTTGAAATTTGGAAGGAATTTTGTTAATACAATTTCTTTACAAAGAAGAAAAAAGAAATATCTGCTTTTAATTTAAATAATTTATTGTTTTTATTAATATCAAAATTATCAATTATTGATATCATAATCCATTTAATAGGCCTTAATTGCCTATTAACTGAAGTCTAAAATCAATAAATGAGAATTTTGATATAACTAAATAACAAATATTTGGAAGGAATATATTTTGTGTTGTTATTATTTTGAATAGAAGTTAATATAAATAAGTTTTTTTCCACATACCGTGTGAAAATGGTAACAGATTTTTTTTATGCCTAACAATTTTTTGGTATTAAAATTATTTATAAATAGGATAGAATAGACGACAAAAATTCTTTTGAATTAAAAAGCTCTAAAAGAGCTTTAAGTTGCATAACCACCTGATGGGTATATGCGGAAAATATTATTTTAATAAAGTTTATTTTTTTATCAAAATATTCTAGCCAAGGGCGAATTTAATATTATGAATGAAATATGATTTTCTTTTTATTGGCAATAATGAAAAACGAGTATGGATAAAGGTTATCATTTACCGATGGAAACACCGACTTGTAATCGCTAAGATGGAATATTTACCCAATGGTGCGTTAGGTTGATTCGGTTAAGGGATTTGATTAAATATTAAATATTGCGTGAGTTGTATGGTCATCACTTCATTGTTAAAGAAAACCAAGTAAAGTTTTCATACTTAACTCGGTTTTAGGCAAAGTTCTTCCTTAAATTAACTAACAAATTTACTAAAATTATTTATTTGTGAATTTATGAAAAATTAAACGATATTATAGTCTTAATTTATCAAACAATATGACCGAGATTATTATTAAAGGCCGAACACGTCATCATTGCCCGGAGGGCAAACCCAATATTCCGACATTTTATTAGAATGATAAAATTCAGTCGAAAAAAACTATTTAAGCGAGAGGTCGTTGCGTTGTTTTCTCCCACCTGAGATTCTCCCTTTATTCTTATTTTGTAGATAAATATTTTTGAAACTTTAAAATTATTGTTGATGAAATTAAATATTTATTTAATTTCGATTGCAAATAATTATAATAAATGCTAGTTTTCTAAATACAGATATCTTTTA
>JANSTW010026340.1:0-15402 GCA_027564275.1 Diadocidia ferruginosa | reverse complement strand
ATGAATTTATTTTTTTGGAAACATTGTTTCAAAATTATTATTTGATATTTTAGTTAAAGCAATGGTTTTTTGAGAATCTACACTTTAGCGCTTATGACCCCAGGCCCTAACGGACCCACCCCCCGATAAGGGAGCCTCCCAGACCTCGAAAACCACTATAACTGCATCTAAAATTTCAGAAAAATTGATATTTGTGGGGTTTGCGGGATGGGTAAGGAGTGTTTGATATCAAATAAAAGGTATTACAAATACCTACCATTTAAAAAAAAGTTAGGGAAAATCTAACACTCCGTGTAGGTGGCAGGACAAACAACTGTGTTTCCATATATTTGTTCGTAGGGGGGAGGGGGGCGTGGAGCAGTTAGCCATAACATTTTTAAAGCCTAAGAAAAACAAACATAGCACATTAAAGTGGCGGAGTCCATAAAAAATCTAAAAATGCAGTTTTTCGTACTTTTCTCCCTTAGCAGGGGGCTACCGCCCCCCAAACTGCCTTCTTTGTGTTAATAATTATTAACGGGGTGCTATCACCCCCTGCTAGGAGTCGCATCGTTAGCTTACCTTCTGGGTGATGAGGAAAGAGCTTAAACAATTTAATTTATGTCCCCTCATTTCAATGTAGTTTTTTTAAAAGAAAAATAATTGTTTTTTTAATTAAACACTTCCGATACAGGCTACATCCGGCACAGCAAAATGTCGGTTCCAAAACTTATATGGCTAACTGCTCCAAGTTTCTAGGGCTTTATTAAATTAATATGATTTTTTTTGTCGAGAGTCTGTTTAAAATCATACTCTTTATTTTTAATATTAGGTTTTAATTCAATGCTTTCGAATCAACCTAATATCATAAAAAAATAACTCCAAAATAAATTCATTAATATTTTTAATGAAAACTTGAAACAATTCTTACCAAAACAATATTATTGTTTCATAAAAATCGGTTCAAAAATTACGGTAATACAAGGCAAAGTCAAATTTTTTTTATATGCAAAATTTAAAAATTGTATCATACGTATAATATAAAGGAAATTACAGGCTTCCCACTACTAAATTTTACTAAATTTAAAAATAATGCAAATTTTCCTCTTAAATTTTCTAAAAAAAATTGATTGCTTCCTTATTATTATAAACGTTTTTATTACTTTTCATTAATTTGTCATTTTGCATCGCTCTTCAAACAAAATTTCAAATTGGCTCCTTCTCTAGAAAATCAGTTCGCAATCTTTTTTCTTACGAAACCATTTTCAAATATTTTTTATTTCATTCTGGTATTGGTGAGTGAATTGCTAAGATCAGAAAAAACCAGAGGCCCGATCATGAAACTCGACCCGATAAAAATAGCTATCATGGAATTTCGATAACATCGAGATAATTTCGATGAGGGCTATTATGGCATGTTTCTCGTTATTGTCGACAACTTTCCAGCTGTCATTAGTTATAAATACAATAAATATTTTCTATTTAAAGTCACCATTGTCATTTCTATTATAGCTTTAGAGCCACGGAAGACATTATTGTCACTTAATTGGAATATAAATAATATTATATACTCGATCCGATCGAGAAGTCATAGTAGCTACATTCGATCGTATCGGAATTCAATATCGACTCGATAAACGACTCGATACCGATAATTCATGGTCGGGCCTCAGTTGTTTAAGTGTCTGAAAAAAATCATTCAAACGATTTTTATATTAAATATCTAAACAGGAGTACTTTAAAACTTGTCAAAAACACAAATCTTTTACTAGAGGACACAAAATTTTAGGGATATCGCACCTAGGCGACAACTAGCGACGCGATTGAAAGTCAGTTTTTTAACTTACAAAACAACAACAAATATCTATTTATATTTGTTATTGTTGTTTCTTTCAATCGTATCGCTTGCTGTCGCCTAGCTGTGCGATATGCTTAAAACTAATTTCTACAGAAACCATTCAAATGAATAATAAAGTTTCTTATAACATGGCAAAATAAATTTAAATTAAATTACTTTTAATCACACTTAATTTATACAAGTTCTTTGATTTTCTTCTTCTTATAAATAATTTTACGTCAGCTTAGTGTCATCTTTCATGTCAACGTCATTAGTTCCATTTATCTTAATAATATTCTTCATTTCTTGTAATTGTTCCGAATATTCCATGTAGATTCGTTGCCATCGCGACTCCTTTTTCAAATGGTCTAATACTTTTCTCAATAACTCCTCTTTAGTTATACCCTGCAATTGGAAACATAATTTAAATTAATTTATACGAAAATTCAAACTCTTCCTACCAGAATTGAGCGATTTATGTTTGCGTTGACGTAAAGAGATGATGCAGAGTTCGAACCCAACAGATCGTCCAGCAAAATGCGAATTCGTTTTTCTGTACCGTGACTTGCCAGATGTGAGCCTAATATTGAATACCAATGCTTAAGTTCGAACGGAGAGTTTATGGCTTCGCAAATTTTTATTTGATTTTCAATAAATGACAATTTTGCCGTATGCTTCCAATCACTTGCTGAACTGTGAATAACAAAATGCAAACGTAAATTCTGCTCTGGTAATGAAAATATTACGCAACTTACATGTCAGCAAACGTTCGAGCAACTGGTTGAAAATTGTGTGCTGTTGCCTGTACTGAGGTGAGCGGATAATTTCTAATATTTTTTGGTAAATTTACTGGCGTCGTTGACATACCATGACGAATAACTGGATCACTTGAATTTAGTACTAACCTGAAAAAAAAATGTTTGGTATTAATAATTTTAATTTTTTTCGACCGCTGATTTGAAATATGTAAATATTTTAAAACAGGCTAATCGGTCTAATTCAAAGCAAAGCTTTTCTCAAATAAATTGGTGGGTCGGCCAGGGCAAACGTACCTTTCTTCGCCCAGCCTTGAAAACTTTGTTTCCTTTAGAAAAAACCATGTTTTTTTCTAAACACAAATAATCCATAAAGTAATCTCAGCACTTAGGTTCCGTAACGAGTTTTAAGTGCTGGGATTACTTCATGGATTATGTGTTTTTAGAAAAAAAAATATGTTTTTTTCTAAAGTTAACAAATTTTTTCAAGGCTGAACGAAGAAAGGTACGCTTTGCCCTGGTTGACCCACTAATTTATTTGAGAATAGCTTTGCTTTGAATTAGACCGATTAATTTAATTTAAGAAAACCTATAACATTTGTATGGTTTCTTAAAACTTAGTAAGGTTTACGAAGTTACTCACACAAGACGAGGTTACAACATTATATAAGTTTGTAATAGTTTGTTTAAAATAAACTTATATCATATATGGATAATAATATTAATAGTAATTTGCCACTACAACCCGATGATGGGCTTGGGCTAAACAATTATCACTGTTTAATCTGATTTGAGTGATTACTATATTCTTCCAAGACAAACCGATTTTTAATGTGGAATGTTGTAAGCTTGTCGCACCAGTATATTGTTTTTTAGTAATCAGTGAGTGGGTTTTACACTATATGAGGAACCTGAACTGTTGGTATCATATAGGCAGACAATGGCTTTAAGTGACTTTCAGGCCAGTGCAATCGCTTTTTAATAAACACCTGCGAATGAAAGGAAACATTTTGCCTACGAGATCTGTAGATTTTCCAGTAGGTTTGGAGTTTGGTTAACCACCTACCATAGAAAAAAACATTGGTTATGAAACGAATAACATCGCCTCAGATTGGACAGGAAAACGGCAACGACACAAGCAACAAACAATCACTTTAGGCGAAAACTGTGCTGATAAATTTTGTTTGGTCAATACCACGAATAACGTATCAGAGGAAGTTAGGCGAATAATAACAACGAAAAAACGATGTCTCTTTGGTCTACAAAAAATTCTAAGATCAAAAACGTTGTACCGAAATCTAAAATTTAAGATTTATTGATCGCTGATTAGACCCGTATTATATGGTGAGTTTACGGGTGTTCGACCGAAAAGTTCTAACGCACTATTTTTGGGCCTGTAAACGAAAACGGATTGTAGCGTAAAAGATTCAATCATGAACTTAAAGCTCTATATGGTCAACAAGATATAGTGACTCAGAACCTCTTTTGTTGTCTATCATATATGGATGTATGCCTTAATTAAGGTCAAAATGATCTATTTTTCGGAGTTTATGATGCCCTGATTCTGAAAAACCATAAAAAGTGTTCGTATGTCCACGAAATACTAGGGGATTTGAACAATTTTTGGTGTGGTCAAAATATTACTGGTCCCATACCCCCCACTTGAATCCTCGCCAAACTTTGTAGAGAGCGACCTACCTAAATAACGTTTGTTCTTGGAGTTTGCGACACTCGGACCATTATAATGTTTTAATTTGGTTTTTTAAATTGGTAAAAAAGAAGTAATAAAAGTAATTTCCTATACAAAATACAAACTTTAAACCCCTCCCCCTCTAAAAGGCGGCCGAGCGCTCCAAACTTCCTGCACAAGCGTTGTTCAGGGAAGACCTTCCTTAAAACCTACAAATTTTGAGGAGGATACAAGAGGGGACGGGATGTCTTATATTTGCCGGGGTCTATAGTAGGATGGGCCGAAATATCCAAAATACGAAATTTAAAACAAAATAGTGCACAAAAGTTTTGTATGGAGAACATAACAAATTCCTCATATTTTTTTTATTTTTTTTATTTTTTTTAACTTAAGTCTAGATGTCGCGCCTTTGAGTTGAAATCCTGAGATCTCTATGGAAGGTCAAAAATAAAAGTTCGAATTTTAAGACGCTTGATAGCTCAAAAATAAACTTTATGGCTATTTAACTTTAAACCTATTTGATTTTTAAATATACATCTTTTGAGCTATCAAGCGTCTTAAAATTCGAACTTTTATTTTGAGCCTTCCATAGAGAGCCCAGGATTTCAACTCAAAAGCGCGACATCTAGACTTAAATTGAAAAAATAAAAAAAAAATTAGGAAATTTTCATTTTTTCCATACACCACTTTCCGCATTTTTTTGGTTGAAATTTCGTATTTTTGCATAATTCGGCCCATCCTAATCCATAGGTCAAATAGAAGGGGCTCTCATACGATTTTTTGGTAAAAATGTCGGAAAAATATGAGAATATTATATAGATAGTTTTTTTTGTGGCTGAGTTTTTAGTGGTTCTATAATCTGAGGAATTTAAGGTATCAAATACGTTTTTGTAATAATTATACAAAAAATATGAGAAATATATTCACCAGTAGATGGATGTGGCCATATTTTGAGTAAAGAAAGTTTTTAGTGATCCCATAATTTGGAATTGTATTTTGGGTCCCTAGCTGGTCAAAGAAAGGTCCCATACAATCTTTTGTAAAAATAAACATACAGAATGTTTTAAAAAATTAGACCGATTTGGCAAAATTTTGGTGGGTGAGTTTTTTGCGTTTGATGTTTATAGGTCAATAATCCGCCACTGAGAAGAATAGGTTACCATTTATTTTTTTCTTACGTAAAAAAAGTTTCAAAAAAATAAGCGAATAGAAAAGATCAGTGTATGGATATTGATCAATTTCGTTTGTATGAGCTTTTAGAAACAATAAAGTTATAAGTTACTAGCAGAGGCCCGATCATGAAACTCGACCCGATAAAAATAGCTATTATGGAATTTCGATGGGGGCTATTATGACATGTTTCTCGTTATTGTCGACAACTTTCGCCTGTCATTAGTTATAAATATAATAAATATTTGCTATTTTAAGTGACGAACATCATTTCTATCATAGGGCTAGAGTCACGGAAGACACTATTGTCAATTTTAATAGGAATATAAATAATATTAAATACTCGATAATATTAAATGACTCGATACCGATAATATCGAGTTTCATGATCGGGCCTCTGATCAACTCCGCTAATAGAATTATTTCGCCATAACCGAATAAGTCAGGAATAGCGACCGGGATTTCTGTGCTAAAAAGTGACAGAGGAACCCGGTTCTGAAACCGGTGCTGAAGATGCAACAATTATTGCAAATTTCATGTAAGAAATTTTGTTATAAAATTGCTTACAAAATAAATTTGGATTGAAATGCACTTTTCCGGCGCATTCAGCAGGATTCCCCTGCCACCCATTATAATGTAGGGGACCTTCCCCCGAGTCATCCCATATATATTGTTAGTGGGGGAAACCACCCTCTAGGCCAGGGGATGGGTTCAAAGTTGCAGATAAAAAACGTAAAAATTGAGATTGTGACGTCATTACAAAACATAAAAGTACCATTTTTATAGGATATAGGGGATAAATACGCGTATTCTGATATATCACTCGACCCCTTCCTTTCTCTATTTTTGTAAAAATTTACATTTTTGATTTTGTAGGTTATGTTTATTTGTAGATTAAGGGAGAGGGTTATAGCTACTTTTTTTGTTTATTCTATTAAAGGAAGATAGCCTGAGCAGAGGGCTCTTGCTGAATGTGCCGGTAAAGTGCATTTTTGCCTAAATTTTAATAAAAAAATAATAATACAAATATTGCTAGAACTTGCTTTGAAATAGAACCTTAAAAAGATTAATATGTCTGTCTATATCACAGTATAATAATAACAAGTAGTAACTTTGTTATACGATTTTATTTTCCTAATTTAATTGATCTTGATTTCATTATGGAGGCAAAATTCTGTTTCAGAAGATGGCCGCCAATTTGGCAATAAATTTTGCGATTTGCAATGACTTTGTATAGATTAGATTTTGGTCGATATGAGTGAATTCTCTTCAGTTCAAATATTTTAAGCTCCTTTTTCTGGAACAATTCCTCAATATTCGTTTTTTTGGTTTATCAAGAAAGTTACCTCTTTGGTTGGTTGGTTACAGTGGTAAGTCCTGCAAAATTAACTAAAACTGCCGTTTTGATACCACGCAAACGACCGTAAAACAAAAGAATTAAAGAAAGGCTCGTTAGATCTATCTATATGAATTGAGTAATCCAAAGAAGCTTCCTGATCTTGGTGACTACTATTTCAGATAGGTCAGTAAGTATGCATTCCCAGGAATCGAAAAAATTTTATCTCTTTATTAAAGGTCTCGGCCGTTCTTCCAGTAAAACTCCTTTTGAAGTCTCTAAAACAGTCAAATTCTGCATAATTTTTTTTATGCAAGTATTGCAGAAAACTCCCAAAATGTTTATCAAATTAGGTTTTCGAGTCGGCTGTTAGTAACGTCACAAATATATTATTTTTTAGTAGGAACTGCGATGCACATAATATTACCGAGGGGAAAATCACCAGAAAAGTTGTGTCCCATGATTTCCGATTTCCGTGATTTCCGAGATGATTTCCGTGATTTCTGAAATGATTTCCGTGATTTCCGGAATAATTTGTCCCATGATTTCCCTCTCGTAATATTACACTTCATTCAATTTTTCTTAGTAGAAATAATATTTTATTTTACTAAATTTTCAGCATCGAGAACCGGGAATTTTGCTTATTTCGGTAAAGGTGCTGAAAAATTTCCGGAATTACCGAGAACCCGGAGGCTCTCGGATCGATTTTGTGTATTCTTTTAATTACTCGGTTTGAATTAAAATTAGAGTGAGTAATGAATTAATAAAACTTTATAGTGCAAGGTAATTAGAATGTTAAGCCCAAGCAAAGACACAAAAAATATTTTATTTCTTGTGCCTTTGTTTCTGGCTACAAAACAAATACTTACCAAGTTTCCAATTGTTTACTGTACGAAAATGAACAACCATTTGACAATAATATAAATGCGATGCCATTTTCGGTTATGTGAAAATGTGTCACTGTTGTACCCAATAAAATGTCCGTACACGATGATTTCATGAATATTGTTTGTTCGGCAATATTCCATATTCGAACTTGCCCACACTGTGATATAACACCACCCAAAAGGCTATTTAAACTCTACAAACAAAATGGTTTTATAAATTTCATCATTTTGACTTTAAAATAAAATACTCACAAATGCACATTGAATTGCAGCCGTTGGCAATTTCATTATGGGCAGTACAAAAATGCCCGTTCGAATGTTAAAAAAGCGTATCGTTCCGTCAATGCTGCAGGCCATTAGGAATTTTGAGCAAAGTGAAAAATTTACAACTGGCGAACCAACATACACTTCCCAGATTTGTTTTTTCATTGTGGTCATTGTGAATGCAGTAACCTTACACAATTGACCGTATATTGTATTAGTTAGTGCATTTGTAATCTACATAAGGTAACGAGAATAGAAGTAATTTGTTCTTGTTGCTTAAGTGGTCGTTTTTATTATGATATGATTTTGTTGATTTTTTTGCAGGCTCTCGACCAATTTTTTGTTTAATTAATTTAGTAATGAAAACAAAAATTATTTCATTACTAAACCAATTAAACAAAAAAATTGGTCGAGAGCCTGCAAAAAAACAAACAAAATAATATTAAA
This sequence comes from Diadocidia ferruginosa, assembly GCA_027564275.1. Classification (NCBI taxonomy): domain Eukaryota; kingdom Metazoa; phylum Arthropoda; class Insecta; order Diptera; family Diadocidiidae; genus Diadocidia; species Diadocidia ferruginosa. Next base: position 7,037 of record JANSTW010026340.1, on the reverse strand, counting down.
ATTGTTTTTATTTATTTTAACAGTTACCTCAATGCGAATGTCCGCCATAGTCCTGGCAATCATTCCATTAAATGGGACAATTTTACCAGATGTTAAAATGTTTAATTTTGATGAAAATGTAGATGGTGCCGCTGATGTTGATTGAGTAGTTGAGGATTGTGTTGTACTTTTAGTAACAGTTTGCGATTTTATTGGCGCTTGTTTTGTTAAACGATTATCTAAGTGTCTAAACAAAATAAAAATTTATTAAATTTGCTAACTTTCTGTGACAAAAATTTATTAATTAGTATAATTTAGATTATGATCTTAGTTAATTGTGGAAAATAATTTAAATTATTTATCACTAGGTAAAATTAAAATACTGGAAACCTTCTATCAATTATGCTTAATTAATAATTATACTCGTTTGATATGATCGATTTACGCGATGAAAAAACGCATTACGATTTTTTATTATTTTATCCGAATTTTTTCAAATGTCAAAAAAGCAAATTCCCCGAAACGACAAATCCAAAAAAAAAATTGGCACTGCTTGTAACCTAACCTATAGTGGGTTATTTTGCTTTACTAGTTTACTAAAATAATAGGTAGACGTTAAAATTTTATAATTCATAAAAAACAGAGATAGCTTTTGTAAGAGTTGGGTTTTTTGTAGAACGTGTTGGTCATACTTGCTAATATTTAGCGTGTATCCATGATTAACTCAAGCTCTTTTCAAGCTTCTTTCAACTCAAAATTACCAATGGAAAGCGGAGTCGAGTTTGATCTTCATTAACTTATTTCAACTCCACGAAATTGGTCGAGTTGAGTTCTACACGTCAAAAGATAGATAAATAAAATGGCGACAACTGAGCAGCAGCAAGTAAAATTATTCTTGAATTTTTCGAAATTAATTAAATTAATTAATTATAAATTTTTGTTAATGTTTACTGCTCGAATTTTTTTATAAATAATAATACATTTTTACGCTAACCTGCTGCCAATGGAAACAACCGGGGTTAGTCGCCATGTTATTAACTCAACGATAACTCAACACGCTTTAAACTCAGTGCAATCGAAATATTTTTTTAAATTTTTATCCCAATTTAATAATTTTCCGTCAAAATTCCCATTATTCTTTAATCACTTTTTTTGAACGTGTGGAGAAAGTACTTGAGCGGACGATGGTGCAATGCGGGTAGATATTCTTTTCCATTTTTCAGTTTTTTTAAGATATCAATTTTTCTTCTCTATAATTTCCTTTAAGCTGGAATTTTCATGAAGCGACCGCTACACACTGCTCTTATGGGAATTACATGTAACCGATTTTTGTGCAGCGACCCACAGCAACGGCAGCTACTCAATGTGACAGCTGCAGCGACAGCACCTCTAGGATAGGAGTTGAGTCGCTTGCCGCTGTCATATTTAAACCACGTGCAGCGACCTGTCGCGGTCGCTTCATGAAAATTCCACCTTTATACTATGGTCGTTCTTCCTTTTGCATATTTCGAGCTGTCCTAATATTTACTTAATGCGTACTTAAAGCGTAGTACTTTTATACTTAAGGATCTCATTTAGATTTTTATTATTAAATTAAAAACATCTGGTGCTCTGTAACCAAAATTTAATGATCTTTGGAAGAAGGCAAATGGCAATAAGAAACTGGATATTACAGGATTAATGCACAACAATGATCCATGACATATTGTTGACATTGCTTTCGCCAGACGGAGATACAACGCCGTTGAAAGAGTTTTTGGTTTGTAAAAATCATAGAAATACCGCGAAGGGGAAATCACTTGTGGTAATATTGATGGGACAAAAGTAGTCCTCGTATCATGCAAACACAGTGGTTTCCTCTTCGAGAATTTATTTCATTTAGGTCAACCGTGTTGTTAATTGCGTCTTTTAGAATTCAGATATTGCCACAGACTTTCTGCATCCATGTGAATTCGGCATTTTGGAGGACATTTTAAAAATAGCAGATCAGCAAAAAGAAATCAAAAAATTTATATTACAATATCGGACACAATCGTCCAAACATGTAATTGGGGCCAATCTTGGACAGACTCCATCGTCACAAAATCAAAACTCTTTGGAGGGTTGTAATGATGGTAAGAGTCTATATAATTAGTATTTGATGGCAATAGATTTTATGTTTTTACGCCACAGACACACTACAAAAAGGCTTGTACATTCAATCCTTTTCGGATGGTATTAATTTGGCGCTGGCACCATGGCGCCAAAATATCGTTAAAATGGAACAAACCTATTTGAAGACTCCCAGCTTATCGTTAATCTTTGTTTATCAACAAATTACCGAATTCAGTGCACTATTTTCCTTTTTATTACGTTTAATATGTGGAATAAAAACGCAGAGGTATTATTTTGTTCCGGGAATAAATTTAAATAAATAAAACTATTCATATTTTAGATTACACGGTTGTGCCATATTACAGTATTTACAGCAACATTCGTTACATGGCAATAGTGACATTATGAAAGCCATACAAATGTAACATCAGAAATCCTAGTCAATAAATCAATCACTCTAAAATTTTCATTTTTAATTCGCAGAATTCAGCGCTCCGTCCATGTTGTTTTTCTCAAACAATTGTCTCAATGGCTAATTTATGGAAAATTTATTGACGTTTATGGTGAATTTTTCATCCAACACATTGAACCTAAACGTGGTGGCACTCTCAACTCAACAACCAGTGAAAAAACTCCACAAAATACAACTGGAACCATTTCAGACGCTACGAGCGTAAACACTGACTTGTGGCGTTACGAAATTGCCTACGAAATGTTGCCACAATATTTTACACTAACTTGGGCCGAAAAGGTGCTTTTCATTGGCCAAACAGTCGTTATGTTCAATTCCGATGCACAAAATGTGGCTAGTAAAACGGACAACCTGTGGATGCAAGACGAACTCTTGTGTGGTGGATCGGTTGAAAAGGGGCCGTTGTGGAATAATGAAGAGCACATTTATTTTAATAAAATTCAACATTTATATGATGAGCCTTCGTTAAACGTGAGACGATACGAAGAGGTCATTGATGACATTAAGAACTTTGTGTCGAAACGTCTGTCCGAAATAGCCATCAATCAGGCTGATTTAATTAGACAATTGAAATTGATCAAAGATTTCTATTTAATGGGACGTGGTGATTTTTACATTGAATTCTTTAAGTTGGCAAATGGAATCCTAAAAATCAATCGTTTTGAAGAGATTACGGCAAGAGATGTGACGAAATCTTTTCAAACTGCCGCCTCCAACATAAATGTTACAGATGATTTAGAACAATTTTCCATTTGTATTAATCCAATGGATGAATTGAATTTGTCGTCTGATTACGACAATCGTGGATTCATACAATTTATGAAACTAAAATATAAAGTTAAGTGGCCGCTGCATTTGTTGTTTTCACCCAAAGTAATCGACCGTTACAACAATATGTTTCGATTTTTCCTGCAAATAAAAAACATTCAATTTGATTTACAAATGATTTGGACTGCCGACAGGGAGAGGAAAACCAGCAAACACTCGCCGCTACTTCAACTGAGGAACAAACTAATGTTTTTAGTAGACAATCTTCAGTATTATCTACAAGTCGATGTGTTGGAGAGTCAATTCAGTATTTTGATGGAAACAATAAGAACTTCTCATGATTTCGAGCATATCCAAAGGGCTCACACCATTTTCCAGGCAAACATACTCAGTTTATGCTTTCTATTGAACAATTCCAATCCGAATCAATCGTTTTATGGTGGCCAACAAATGATGACAGCAAGTCTACTTCAGCAACAGCATACAATCGAAAGTCCTGTTCTTACGATAATCAATAAAATTATGCTTTGCATTGGTAACTTCTGTGTTTTATGCGCAAATTGTGGTTCGGCCGACCAACTAACCCAGATAGAACAAGAACAGTATGAAAGTTGCGAAAGCCTGATAGCCGATTATGTTAATGATTTAATGAGATTGTTGATTGGATTGAAAGATGGTAATTTTTGTAGATATTCTTTTCAGTGTTTTCAAATGTTTTATCTTTTGTAGGTCCAAGCAGTGCACCATTAACGCAACTTTTGCTGCGTTTGGACTTTAACTATTGGTTTAGCACGAAAAATTCATAGAACTTTTCGTTTTTTTTATAGAATTTCGCGCACACTACTATCTCGCTTACAATTAATAAATCCCATAAAATACATTGCTGTCATTAAAACATCGTGCATAAAGGATATCGCATACCCAGGCGGTAGCAAGCGACGCGATTGAAAGATTCAGTTTTTTTAACATACAAAACAACAAAAAATATTTTTTTATAATTTAGTTATTATTTTGTATGATAAAAAAATGTCTCTTTCAATCGCGTCGCCTAAGTGTGCGCGCACCTTTAATAATTGATTTTTATGCATACAATTTTTAATATATAAAATTTGAATATCATTTCGTTTTTTTTGCAATACAATAAAATAATAATAAGCGTTCATTTGCTCAGTGCAACAAATTTTTCATAATATAGTTAGTTTAGCACTCGAACTGTTTTTTGCCACGAAATTTTTCGGAAATATCTCTGCGTCATCTAGGTGGTGACCCGCATTACAACAAATTTAATTTCATATAAATCTGGAGTATCTATACTAAAAAAAATCCTCCTCTTTTTGATTTTAGCTTTTAATTTTTAGATAAGGAGCATTTTAAAAATACCGGTGTAATGAAATAATGTTTAAGTCCTTTGCGGGCACACACAGAGTGTTTCACAAAAAATGTATGTTTTGTATCTATAACCCACGATTTTTTTATCGGTTTCTTGACTATTTTAGAATCCAGGGAAATGGATTAGAAATCGTTAGAGAATGTCAATACATTGCGCTATTGTTCATCAATTTGTTAATTTTTTCCATAAACATCTTTTGATTAAAAAAATTAAAGGATTCAAGATGGGGTGGAGGAAAAATCTACAATTTTAATTTTAACAAAACGTATTTTGAGTAAAAAAAATGGGCTATAGCAGCAGCAGGCTCAAAAAGGCTCCTGGAACTCAGCAGCCGACTTCCAGAGAAAAAATTTGCGAGGAACTTCACGTTTCCCAGCTTAATGTAGGATAATTTTTTTGCTTTAATTTAAGAGCTTGATATGGCGAAGCTCCTAGCAAATTTTTTTCAAGTAAGCCATACAAATGTTTTTTTTAGTTTTTGAAGCAACACAATTTGGCGAGGAGCTTCGCCTCCTAAGCTTTTTAAGCTCGCTTGTTTAGGTTTAATTTAATCTTGATGCGGGGAAACTTCGATTTTTTTTTAGATATAAAAGATAGATATATAAAGCAGGAAGTCTAACCGAAACAAGTTTTTTTTTAATTTAAAAATGTTATCGTTTTCGTAGCAGCTCGTGAGTAGGTTCATTTTAAGCGGAAAATAATGCGCATACCTTTTAAAACTACGAAATGATCGTAAAACGTTATTTTGGAATTTACAAATGATTCCGCGTTGTGGTAGCAACGTGTGGTTATGCTTATTCTATAGAATAGATCACGATCATTAATATATTAATTAAACTAAACTCGACATCTTTAAAAAATACTTTCACAATGATCTGAAAGATCCTCAAAGTATTTTCAGAGAACGTGCGTGAGCAAAATATACTAAAATCTTTCATAAATACAATAATGTATTGTAGTCTAAGTTAATTTGCTAATTTATATAAATCTATAGAAGAGTTCAATAATAATTAGCAAATTTTTTTGTCACAAATAAATTATAAATGAAAAACTACATTTTAAATTTAGTCATAATTTAGGTTTTAATAAAAATATATGCTATATGCTATAGGTACTTATTGCAATAAACTTGACTCTGTGCGGATTCGATTAATCTTCGAATTTCTGTTTTTTCGGTCCAATCAAATCTCGATCGGTTAATTTTTTGTTGACATCGTACAGACCATGACGAATGAAACGTTTGGCCGCGCTAACATCTAAAATTGGTCGAATGGTCTTATGATCTCGTAAATTTTTATCCCGGAGCATTGCTTCACGTACTCGTGATATTTCGTTGCGAATTCCATGCTGAAATAAAAAATTATTTCTTAGAGAAATCATAAAACAAAGTTAAAATCAACTTACATTATTCGGATCGATTGCCTGCAATTTACACAACATCCAAAACAGAGAATTTATCGAATAGGATAAATATAAATCAAATTTAACTCTGTCCTCTATCGATAGCTCCTCATAATTGGGAAAGTCGCAGGCTGCTTTTATGCTTTCATTTATATTATCGACAGCGTTTGTTAGATTCGTTACTTTATTGACCAAATTTTCGTCATTTTTCAATTCACCAAAATCCATAGTGTTGCTATTTTCGTTTCAAATTTAATTTCTTAATTTTTATTTAAGAAATTCTGTGGCTTTTTCTGGATTTCGATTAAAAATAGCAAATATCCATGTAAACACCATGCGCACCTAGCAGATTTTAATATTAATTTTATGAAAGCAATATGTATAGGGTAAGATTACCAGTTTCGAGTCAAAACATGAATAAGAAAAATGTACTAGATCAATTTAATTTTTTAAGGCGGAATTTTCCGCCTTTATGCGACAATTCGCACCTTCGGAAGAAGAATGGCATAACGACATTTTGCTATTTGTTGGCAAATCGAAATTTAAACTTTAAAACTTCACGTGGAATAAAAAAATTATATTTTTATGTAATTTATTATGTTAACGAAATTATTTTAAATCTAAAATATTTATTAAGTTTTTGTAAAATTACAAATTCTTATAATATTTTTACAAAAAAATAAAAAATTGTACCGATGTGTCACTCTTTAGAAATATTGTATACATTTTAGATTTATGTCAATATTCTGCATAATTCTTTGGTAATGAATTATTAAATTATTAAATACACTGTGTTACAAAATCGGAAAAATTGAATATACAGGCCGACCACTCAAAAAACCCAAAATAAAAACAAAAAAAACAAAATTTTCAACCAAAAAAACAAATAAAAAACAATGTTGAACAGTTATCGTGTAGAACTTCACTAGTTTA